>BQKN01062498.1:73175-96007 GCA_022839385.1 Asparagus kiusianus
TCCGATCGCAACATTCTCTTGTCACGTTAACATCAAACCTCTGACAATCCTCTTATCAATCCTCATTAATAGGATGATAAGTCCTCAAAGTTGCCCTGATCGCAACATCTTATTGTCACGTTAACATCACAATAGATAGCTTATCCTCCATCAAACACCGATGATGGAAGTTACAATCTGACGACTTCCAGAAGGCTATAATTTGAAGACTTTCACGTAGATCGCTGAAGGTTACAATTTGATGACCTTCACGACAACTGATGAAAGCTCTAATCAACAGCCTTCACAATCAACGTCGGGAGTTACAATCTGACGACTCTCATATTTTCGAGCAGCCGAGGCGAAGATTACTAAACGACGGTCTTTGCAACACCTTACAGAAGAGGTCACAAGTCAACAAACTTCTTCTAAAACGCGGAAGTCATCCCCGCATTATAATTTTGGAAGTACAGGCGACCCCCGCGTTTCCAAGTCACAAATCAAACATGAGTGACCCTCGCGTTCGTAGGGGTTCAACCAACACCGACCCCAACGTTTCCAAGTTACAACAAGTGAAACGCGAGCGACCCTCGCGTTTTGGACGTTCAGCCAACACCCAACCTCGCGTCTCATTTCTAAGACGCGAGTTTAGGGTCCTGAACGCCAACGTGGGTGTTTGGCTCGTTCGAGCACGAGCTGAACGGTTGCAGGAACCGTTTTCCCTCCATGATCTGAGGGATTTCCGCCCCACTTGGGAGCGGATTAAGGGGACTGTTACACCCCTCTCAACCCCATTATGGAGAGAATTAAGGGGGCGGTTACACCCCTTAATTCCCTATAAATAGGGGTAAACTCAACTGAGTTCGGGTGCTTCTTTTTGGCTGTCTTTTGGAAACGAAGACTTGGTAGCAAAGGGGGGGATCCTTAGAGCATTTATGGAGCTTGGGAGATCTGCAACAGAGCTTCTTCGTCCTTGGCTTATCAAACCAATTTTCGGTTCAAAACAACTCTTTTACAGAGTTCTTCAAAACTCATTCAGAGTTATCAACTCGTCCAGAGTTTCAAACTTGCCACGCAAGTTCTCCACAACGTCAAATCGTGAGGAGAAGACATCGTTCCAGTGAATAAAAACGTCGGATCGTCAACAGAGAGCAAACTCGACGCGAGCATTCGAGGGAGGCACTCCATCGTCACCGTGAAGAACCCAGTTTTAAACAAAGGGGAGAACCAAATTCGTTCTCCTCTCTTTTGTAATCGAATTGTAACCGAGATCAAAGGAATCAAAGTCAATTTTCTTGTATTCTCTTTACTGCAATTTTCCTACATACAATTCCATATATGGCATAGTCGATGTACGGAAATCGCTAATCCCTAGCTTCCAATTCCATCGAGGTCGTACAAATTTCTTCTGCCATTGTCTTATCTGAGCTTTCCTCTATAAGAATTTTGGAGCAGTATAGCTCGCGCCCTGTGACTGGGACTGTTGTTTCAGCCCCTGGCGGTAATGCCAATGAAGTTGCCAATGAGGCTAAAGCATCCGCGTAAGCGTTCTGAGCTCGTGGAATGTACTTAATAAAGAATCATTCGAACTTCTTAACTTGCTTCAGCACTGCGAAGTAGTACGGGATTAGATCTTCATGACGTACTTCGTATTCCCCTCGGACTTGATTTACGATTAGCTGGGAATCACCATAGGCTTCGAGATGTCGAATATTAAGTTCTTTGGCAAATTGCATCCCTAGTAGCAAAGCATTATATTCAGCTACATTGTTGGTGCAGGGTTCAATTAGGGAGAATCCTCTTGGGATCACGTGACCATTTGGGGAGATGAATACCACCCCCACTCCCGTAGTAATTGCTCCATGAGGATTTGCTCTGGATGCACCGTCGAAGAATAATTTCCACATTTGCGTAGATTCTTGAGTGGTACAAGCTTCCGAAACCTCGTCGGGCAGTTCTTCATATAGTTTAGATGTCCCTGGTACCGGTTGATCGGCTAAGAAGTCTGCCAGTGCTTGACCCTTGACTGCCTTTTAGGGCATGAATTGCATGTCATATTGTGACAAGAGTATGGTCCACTTTGCAAGCCGGCAATTTAGAGACGATGGTTTTATCATCAGAACTCTTAATGGGTTTACTTTAGAGATGACATAAATTGTTTGTCCGACTAGGTAATGTCGCATCTTTTGAACTGCGAATACCAAAGCGAGACATTCTTTTTTGACCGGGTTATACCGATGTTCGGCTCCCATCATGGTCCTGCTTAAGTAGTAGATGGCTTGCTCTTGCCCTTGATCGTTATTCTGGGCCAACAAAGCTCCAAGGGAGTGTTCCATGGCTCTTACATACAACAGGAATGGCTTTCTTGATATCGGGACTACAAGGACAAGTGGTTGAGTAAGATACCTCTTAATCTCCTCAAATGCTTTTTGACATTCTCCATCCCAAACAAAGGATACTCCTTTCTTCATGAGCTTAGAGAAAGGTTGACAACGCCCTGAAAGATTAGATATGAATCTCCGGATGTAGGCTAATCTCCCTTGTAGACCTCAGAGTTCTTTGAGACTCTTCGAAGGTGGCATGTCTTGAATAGCGCGCACTTTTTCTGGATCAAGAGAAATTCCCTTGGACGTGACAATAAATCCCAGGAATTTTCCGCTTGACACCCCGAGCAATGATTTTGTCGGGTTCATCTTCAATTGATGTGTTCGCATGATATCGAACATCGTCTTCAAATCTGTAAGATGATCATCTTTATGTTGGCTTTTTACGGCTATATCATCAACGTAGCATTCTATCTTCTTACGCAAATGTTCGTGGAAGATGGCATTCATTGCGTGTTGATAAGTTGCACCTACGTTTTTCAGGCTGAAGGGCATCACTGTGTAGCAATACACCCCCAGCGGTGTTCTGAATGCAATATGCTTCTCATCTTCAGGATTCATCTTGATTTGATTGTACCCAGAAAATCCGTCCATGAAAGACATCCTTTCATATCCGCAAGTGTTATCAATCATGATGTCCGTGATAGGAAGAGGGAACTCGTCTTTCGGACAAGCTGCGTTGAGGTCACGGAAGTCGATTCATATCCGAACTTTACCATTTTTCTTGGGAACTGGAACAATGTTGGCTACCCAGTCTGGGTGTTGTTCCTCTCTGACAAAACCCGAGTCTATAAGCTTTTTAACTTCAGACTCAATTGCTTCCATCATCTCTGGACAAAACCGGCGTTGTTGCTGTTTAACGGGTTTTGCATCCGGATCGATGTTGAGACGATGCGTGGCTACTCTTGGGTCCAGGCCGGGCATATCTTCGTAATTCTATGCAAAGACATCTATATATTCTCGGATGAGAGATATAAGGTCCTCTTTTTCAGATAATGATAAATCTTCAGCTATAAAGATAGGCTTAGAGGCAGATTCATCTCCCATGTTGACCTGGACCACTTTATCTTCGGTGGGTGGTTCGCGTTGTTCGAAACGCATATCCCATAAGATGTTAAGACGTTTGATCCAAGGGTCGTCGGTTAATTCGATTAACTCTTCATCACCCTCTGCGTCTTGATCTGGTTGGCTGGTTGAAGCCATGTTCACAGTCAAACTTTTAAAGAAAGGTCCGACACTGACGTCAGATTCCCAGGAAGATGTTCCGGATGAATGACCTTGCCGTAGGTAATTACTGATTTCATCTTCTGAGGCAGGAGGCGTTGTGACATAGCCCAAGCCTCTTCCAGTTTTCTGATAGTAATCTGGGGGTTTTCCTTCGGGAGTGAGAGACATTCGAATTGGTGTTCGCCTTCCTTTCCCAAAGTTTAAACCTTGTTTTTCGTTAAAGTTGTATCCCATTCGTTTCATTAGTTGGATGGAATTAGGTTCGTGATAATGGAATTGAGGAACTCCATCATCTTCTTCAGAACTCCTACGTTTGAGTGGTTCGGGTTTAACTTTACCGAAATGAATCGGCCTCTGCCTTTTCTTTCTAGATGGGACTTTGAAGAAAGCCTTCTAAGCATCTTCTACTTCTTCGTCTGAAGTGAAGGAGGACTGAATTGGCAATGTGAGAGATGTTTCTGCACACAGTGTGTGCTATGGATTGGTACCTGTTTGTTCAACTTTAAAAGATTCATCAGACAAGTACGCCAAAGTAAAATCTTCATTAATGCACCACTCGCCCTCACTCGGTACCTTATTATTGTTCTCTGCTGAACCGATTACATTAAAGTTCAATTCCCATGGACAATCTCCCTCCGAGTCTGGTTCGACGTCCGCCTCGTTGTCGCTATCAACATCTTCTTTCTCTTGTGATTCCGAGTAGAAGACCGAATCTGTGTGGAAATTTTCTACTCCTCTGAAAGGGTATTTTTCCGCAATCAGGGTTCGAACTTCATCTTCATCATTGACATACTTCATGACTTGATGTAGAGTAGATGGGAAAATGCGGTTTGCATGTATCCATGGACGTCCTAACAAAAGATTGTAGGACGTGTCCGCATCTATGATGTAATAAGTAACTTCGGATTTAAGGTCTCCAATCTAACATCTGAGCTTGATCTTTCCCAGAGGCCGGGTGCTATTAGCATTGAATCCAAAAATGGTAGTTTGAGTAGCATTCAACCGATGCATGGGAATCCCCAAGACTTGCATAACTCTGTATGGCATGATGCTGAGCGCCGAGCCTGGGTCGACCTGAACACGGCTGATCTCTGATGATCCGATGTATCCTGTGTAATACAGGGGTCTATCGTGCTTGTGCTTTACCTGCATATCTTCCTGAGTGAAAGATATGCGTGGTAGACTTCTTACTGCTTGCAAACATTACAGGCAGGGCTGATCTTTAGATGCTTCAGGGATTGGAGTAACTTGAGTGATAAAGCTCTCCGTGTTCTTCAAAGCTTCAATTAGAGCTTCTTTGGTGGTTTTGGACAACCTCAAGAGCTCATATAGAGTGATCCTAGTGGGTATATTGGCCAGCTGCGCCATTACATTGAATTGGAACGGAGCACTAGGCTCTCCGGGCTCCTGGTGAAAATTTTTGTTGAACCGGATCTCCTTTTGTTTCCCTTTATCGACCGGCTTCTTTGGTACAGAACCCCCAGTGTCTTGAGGCTGTTCTTCGACTTCTTGAGCATTCTGGTCATAGTTCCTCAAGTAAGCTTTTCCCGATCGGGTACCAGGGTTACCTTCCGGATAAGCCGCTAGGACGATTCTCTCTTCCTCTGAATCGGTGAGAGGCTTGAGGTAGTCATTATTCTCAGTAACAGAAGGGCTAATCATGTTAGATGACTTAGCTTTGCTTCTTTTCTTTTTAGACGAGATGTTCGTCCATTGTTGGTCTTCCACCAGATCGGGGTAGACCCACATGATTTCTCCTTTTGATGTGGTGAGGGGTATTAACCCCATGTCCTTCTGATTGTGTATGTCGGTGTTTTTCAAGTGCATTTCTCCTTTGGGGATGGGAACAACACCATTTGTAGCAGTTATAGGGAGAAAGTCACCGAACTGGACCGCAATCAAGTTGGTGGATACGGTCTTCTGCTCCGGCTTCAGGGTAAGCACATTAGCATTCACCAGATTTTGCAAGATGTCTTTGAACACATAGCATTTTCTGGTAGGATGTCCCAAGAACCTATGATAGCGACAGTAGTTAGGGTCATCTACCTTCCCTGCTTCGTCTGGCTTTCTGATTTCAGGGAGTTGCAATTTGTTGTTCTTTCGAAGCAACTGGAATAGGGTATCTACATGCTCCTCTTTAAATGAATACTGCTTGGGAGCTCTTTGTTGATTTGGTGCCTTGCCTTGCTTAGTAGGCGGTGGTACTTGCGTATAGTCAGCCGCTAAAGTCTCTTTTCCCTTGGACCGCTGGGCGTTGTGCTGATTGTGTTGCTGCTGCGGCTTGGGTTGTTGTGGCTCTTCTTCAGCTTTAACTCGCGCCACTATCTCTTCTGCTTGTTCGCCTTGTGAAACTAGTTGTCTCCAGGAACGACACTCCGGTACCCCCATTTGAGCAAGGAGCTGGGTCTGCAAATTGTGCCTGCAAGTTTCAACTAAAGTTGACTGGGTCATACCTGACGGGCACCGCAGTGCCATGCTGCGAAATCTCTCGACATAGGTCTTGATGGACTCTCCTTTCTTTTGCTTAGTGGCAAGAAGAGTCAGGACTGAGACCTCTGTATCGTCCTCGAAGAACCTGGCCAAGAATAGCCTTTCCAGGTCTACCTATTTCTGGATAGACCCAGCAGGCAATTTCATGAACCATTCAAAGGCAACTCCTTTAAGAGTGCCGATGAACAGGCGGGTTAGGATAGCGTCATTTGCTACTACATCTCCAGTATGTGATTTGAAGTAGTAAATGTGCTGATTCGGCGATCCTGTGCCATCGAACGGTTGCAAAGTTGGAGCCTTAAACTTCGGCGGATAGGGAGCTGTGTCCCACTCTGCAGGATAAGGCCGTATCACTCCTTCTTCGCGAAGCTCGCTTCTGTTGGCTATTGCATTAAGGCGGGCTTCTAACTCATCCACTTTAGTTGATTGGAGATTCGGTTCTCTCTCTGTCTCTTTCTCATTTTTAGAGGAGGATTCGAGGTTATGAGTTTCACGATCCGAATGTTCGGTCGCTTTTTGTTTCCCTTTGGAAATTGTCCTTCGGGAAGATTCATGTTTTTGGCCTTTTTCAGCCAGGAGCTGGGCCAACATATCCTTCATCTAAAGAAGGGTCTCTTGTTGTGCTTGGAGTATGACGTGATGTTCGTCTATTCTTTTGGCTATGTCCTCGGGGTTCCCCGTCATGTAAGCAGAAACCTCCCGTGCTCCGACAGAACTTGAAGATTGAGATTCAGCTATTGCCGAATGTTCATCACTTGGTGTAATCCCTTTGGCTAACTTTTGGTAGTCAACCGGGTGGATAGCTCCCGTCCGAGTCCGAGTATGCCGATATACCCCTTCGAACTCATCACAAAGTTCCCGAACAGTCGGGGAATGACTTCTTTCAGACTCATCAGAATCAGGTTGCAGAGCTTTCCCTTTGCCGGTCATATTGATGGTGACCTGAGGATATTCAGTTTCAAAAACCTACTTCTTCTGATGACGTCGTCTTTTGGTAGGTCTTGCGATGTCAGACAGCCTATCAAATACAGACCTGCGAGGCTCAGGTACACAACATTAGCATTCGGAAAGGACTGTTGATATGATTTTCTCATAATGACATTAGTGAGTTGCTTGCGGTGTTGGTTTCCCTCTAGAAAGTAATTCTCGCAGATCAGAAATTTGAGAATTATCCGTCGGGAATACAACCCCCTGTCCTTGACTGGATGAGACCGGTTCTTGCTTCACATGAATCTTCAGCCCATGTTGTCCCTCCCAGACCACATCGCGTTCTAGAGTTGAAACGCCAGGGCGTTATGATTTATGAATGCTAGGCTTGAACCTGCGTTTAGAAACAGACCTCTTGGGGTCCTGTTTTACCTGAACGCACTCATCAGGTGCGTTCTTAACAGTACTGCATTTTGGAGGGACAACGCACCACTGAGGGTCGCGTTTAAGTTGTATCATTCGCGGCTCATAATTGTGCTCATTGTCGCGAAGCATGCGTTCTGGAATAGGAACGCACTTCTTGGGCGGGGCTTCAGAAACGCAATCCTTGCGTTGAACCAGGGATCAGTTTTCTCGAAGATGCGCTTGTCGGATGGATCTCCTCCGTCTTTGAGCTGCGTTCTTCCTGACTTGCTTCAGAGTCTTAGCCGCGTCGTCGTCGACAGTGGTTGGATTTTCCTCTATCATAGGTCTTTTGCTACCCACCACACGTTGTTTTGACACGGGTGTAGAATCTTCAGCCTGCAGGGCGAGTTTGAGACTTTAGCCAAAGGAGAGGGCTTTCTTCGGCTTCTCTGCAGTAGGCTAGATCTCTTTAGATGCTTTCTGGATGTTGTGCCTGGCTTTGGGGCTTAACGATCCAGAGGAAAGAGCTTCCTCATACTTAGCTTGATCAAACTCCACTATGAGAGTTTCAACAGTTGTTCCAGCGAGATGGACGTCAGATTGCACCACCACTTCTTCATCAGTGAAGCTTGTCCCCAGCAGAGTCGCCATCTTTTGTTTGTTGGAAATTTTGTAACAAGAAAAATAGTAAAAGAATTGTATTTGATTGTTATTCTCTCTAACTGTTTAGAAAAAGAATGTTTACAATTCTCTCAGCTCTCTATTACAATTTGAATTCCTGAATACAAAAGAGAAGAGAATGAATTTGATTCACCTCTTTGTTTAAAAATCTGGGTTCTTCATGGTGGCGATGGAGTGCTTCCTTCGAGTGCTTGCGTTGAACTTGCTCTCCATTGACGATCTGAAAATCACAATTCACTGGAACGATTGACCTGTCTGGTTGACAACTCTTGACGAGTATTGTAGCCCAGAACGAGTAACAAACTCCAAAAGAAGAGTTGTTTGAACCGAAAATAATTCGGTTAATAAGACAAGTATCTGATGTCTGGATTCTTCAGCTGAAGATAATTCCCCAGACTGTATAAAGGAATGATCCTCAAACTCTATTTCTCAAATTCCCTCCCCAAGATCCGATCTCCCCCCCAAAGATCCGATCCCTCTAACTCTGTTGAGTTTGTTGATATTTATAGGGGGTTAAGGGTGTAACTACCCCCATAATCCGTGCCTAAATAGGGGTTTAGTTGCCCTATTAATCGGGTGTAACAACCCACTCAAACCACCTCCCCAGATCGTGGGTGAAGAACGGTTTCGGGATTGCCTGATCAGGTTTGATCAAGTCAAACGCAAGTCGTGCGTTGTTGGGCCTGGACCTGCGTACTGACGGTGATTGGAACTGCGTTTGAGCAGCGGTGACGAGCTGTGTTGGGCATCACTGGAGCTGCGTCGGGCAGCGATGAAGAGCTGCGTTGGGCAGCGATGAAGAGCTGTGTTGGGCAGTGGTTGGACAGCGATGGAGATGCGTTTGAGCTGCGTTTGAGCTTTGTTGGACAACTATGAAGAGCCGCGTTGGGCAGCGGTTGGACAGCAATGGAGCTGCGTTTGAGCTGCGTTGGGCAGCGATGAAGAGCTGTGTTGGGCAGCGGTTGGACAGCGATGGAGCTGCGTTTGAGCTGCGGTTGGACAGCGATGTAGCTACATTGGGCAGCGGTTAGACAGCGATGGAGCTGCGTTGGGCAGCGGTTGGACAGCGATGGAGCTGCGTTTGAGTTGCGATGAAGAGCTGTGTTGGGCAGCGGTTGGACAGCGATGGAGCTGCGTTTGAGCTGCGTTGGGCAGCGATTGCACAGCGATAGAGCTGCGTATGTCTTCTTTGTATTTATATATGGATGACACCAATAACCAATCGAGAAGGTCCTATTCAGGCCATTTGTGACAATTGAGGCATCCCAATAACGCTCTATCAATGCTTTTCTAAAATCATTACACTGCTCATCAGCATCTCTAATAGTTGCTCAGCCATGTTGTTGTCGCAGCTATCAAGATCAATCATCTCACATATGAAGTTTGTTAGCAGCGAGTGAAGTTGTGTTTACGCTCACATTGGTGCTGTGATCTTAATGTTGGTACGTAAAGAAGACTTTCTCGCCTTGTTTTGAAGAGACCGCCGATTTGTAAAGTGTTACAAAGATCATCGTTTTGTAATCTCTGCCTTAGCTCTTTAGTATGTGAGAGTCGTCAGATTGTAACTCTCGATGTTGATTGTGAAAATTGTTGTCGTGAAGATTGTCTGATTGTAACCTTCATCGATTAATGTTTGATGGGGAGTCAGCTATCATGTTGTAAATTTTAGACAGCCTACAACCTCGAAAGCAAAATTAATGCCTTGATGTCTGCTCAAGAGGTAAAGAAGACCAGCATTCCGTGTCCTTACCCGAGGGAATGGGACTCAATTCCATACCCAGCGAAGTTCAACCTGATCAACTTCACACCGTTCGACGGGAAGGGTTCCCCCACTCAACACTTGATTTATTTCAAGTCCCACTTGGGAGTGATCTCTGGCAACGAGCCTTTGATGGTCCGGTCATTCGTTAGCACCCTTTGCGGGCCTGCCTTCGATTGGTACCACCGTCTCAAGCCTGAAAGTATCAACAGCTGGGACGACATGGAGAGTTCGTTCCTTAACAATTTCTTCGACGATGATACCGAAGTGTCGATCGGAGCCCTTTTGGACGAAAAGCAAAAGGATGGGGAGTCAGTTGACAGCTTTGTTAAACGCTTCCGCAACAAGGCAATGAATTGCCGAGATCCGGTCACGGAGGAATTCATCCTCCAAACATGCCATAATAACCTTTCCATTAACATCCTGGAAGCACTGGGGGTCGTGCCATCCAAGACTTGGAAAGAGTTGAAGGTGCACGGAGAACAGGCCGAACGCTTCCTTAGAAGGAAGAAGGCCGAGAGAAGCCAGCCGACGGCTAACCGTCCAGACTCAAGTTTTTCTTCTCATGGTAAAGAAAAGGCACCTGCAGCGGCTGTTGACTCTAATTAGACGTCACAACAGCAGCCTCAGAAGCAACGAAAGACTCCGGATCCGAGACTCCAAAAAGAGTACTCCTTCAAGGTTGAAGAAGTTCCGACAAACTTCAAATACCTCCTTGAAAACAATAAGATCAAGCTACCACCTATCACAAATCAGGAGGAAGCTGACAATACTGGGGATCCAAAGTACTGTGCATACTACAGGAGGATCCTTCATCCTACCAAGGCTTGCTTTGCTCTCAAGAACAACATTCAAGCCTTGGTCGATGCCGGCATCATAACGCCGAAATGAGCCGAATGAGAACACACTCCGAAGAGTATACGAGTATAAACTGCTCCTCGATACTCCAATAGGTATATGAGTCTAAACTATTTCCTTTCTTCCACGGGAAGTTCCTGGAGGGTGTCATGCTTGATATTATTAAGGATAACCCGATCATGTAGCTGATACAATGATAAACCCAGTTTCGCAAGAAAAGCTGGGGGTGGATGATTCATGTAACGGAAAGTTCCCAGAAGAATGCTACATATAGCTTTCTTAGGGATAACCCTATCATTACAAAAAAAAGGGTGATAAACACTAAACCCCACTGTGATTTTCAAACACTCTTTTGCTGAAACGAGATTCGATCACCTCGTTGGATCAATCTTCCCTCACAAAATTCCCATTGGTGTTTGACGACTCACAGTCTTCCACCACAAAATCCCCCACCGATCAGACTAATTGACGGTGGGACCACCCAAATTCCTTTTGGTCGAATCCACTCAAACTTTCATGCGTTTGTGCACTCAACATTCCCATTATTAAATTCCGGACATAAGACTTGGAATTTTAATGTCATAATCCTTGATAATTTGTCAAACCCCTTCGTGTTAAGTTCTTTTCACTCGACACCAAGAATCCCCATTGAGAAATTAGTACAAGTCAACACTCCCATTGTGATTTGTACTCCCACTCCTACTGTTCACCTGGTCAAACCTTCTTACAGTTAGGACCACAGCCAAAATTCTATCTCAATTCCTTCAATGAATGAGAGGTCCACAAATCGAGCGATCAAACCTTCCTATAGTTAGGATTGTCTTAAACCTCCCACTTGGTCAAACCTTCCTACAGTTAGGACCAAAGCCAAAATCCCCTTTCGATTCCTCCAATGAACGAGAGGTCCACTTTCAAATCGAATGATCAAACCTCCCTACAGTTAGGGTCAAAACCACAATTCACTCTCGATAAATGAGAAATTCACTTTTAGTTCAGTAATCAAACCTTCCGACAGTTAGGATTATCTAAATTTTTCGATTCTCGAAGTGGAGATCCCATTCCCAGTTTCGCCTTTCCGGATTCTGGGGGTGGAGATCCCACCTTGAGTCTCCTTTCCAACTGGAGATAGAATATAAAATTCTTCCTCTTTAGTGTTGGGAGATAGAATATAAAGTTCTTCCTCTCCCATTTCGGGTTCGTCTTTGCCCCAAAAGAAGACACCATCCTTCAACTCGCTGCCGGTTTAGTCTTTCACCGATTGAAAAAGATACCAGAATCTGAGTCTGGGGAATTTTATCCCGAAGCCTAAGCAGGGTAAGTCGGCGCCTAATATGCACTGCCGGTTCGTCTTTTACCGTAAGAAAATAAAAATGACTAAGTCTACGTATTCAAATTCGTAGCATTAAGTCTAAAGGGGTTCATCCCTTTAGCACAACGTTACTTGTGTAACGGACCCAGATAATTCACAGGCTAGCCCGATTTAAACGGTAATCAGTAAAGGCACGTCAAATCCATTGAAGGCTGAGGGTTTGCTAAAAACCTTAAAGTCTACGCCTAATATGCGTCGCCGTTTAGTCTTTTCACGTGAGAAAGACAAAGTCTACGTATTCAATATTGTAGTACTAAAAGAGTTAACTCTTTTAGCATAACGTCACATGCGGGACAGACTTAAACAATCCGCGTGCTAGCCCGACTCAAACGGTAGTCGGTAAAGGCTCGTCAAACCCGTTGATGGCTGAGGGTTTGCCAAAAATCCTATATATGCGAAAGTCACTGACGCATTAACTTTATTAGTTGGTCTCGTGACTTATACATCCAACAAATTAGGGATAAGATCCACACGTGCAGATGAATCAGCTTTAATAGTTGGTCCTGCAGCCCAACATTTAGGACCGCCACGCTCCAACGCCTTAAGAGCTTAAACTGTGGAGACTCCAGCAAACGTACGAGTATAAACTGTATCAAACACCGGTCAACTCGTTACAACTAAAATTAAAGCCGGACAACGCGTTACAGTAAAGGTCGATGCTGGTTAACACATCAGCAATTTCGCCAAAATAAGGCAAAAGATGATCCCAATGAGTTCAATTACAATCAGATATGAATTCCCGACGAAGATGATCAGTTCAAAGTCAACTCAATAACACGAGCTAAGTTTAGAAACTTACACATCAACTTCAATTCAAGATTTCGACAACGGTCAGACGATAAACGCAACGCCGGAAGAACTTCATCTATTAGACAAAACACTGGATAGACTGAAGGCTGAAGAAGTTAAGAATTGAAGTAGTTTACAGGTCCTTTCACACCGACTGAAGGTTGGGACTATCACATCCAAAGCATTCCAGACTCCTCTATAAAAGAATGAGTCTGAAATACTTTGGAGGGGGTATCTGTAGGCATCAAAAAATGACTATAGGTATCCACACACAGCTCGAGATGAAGAAAAGATGACGAACGTCGTTATCCGAATTATCTGACGCCGACTAACGCATAAAACAAAACGGTCAACGCTAGGTGGCCCGCGTGCTCACCGGCCACCACCAAGTGGCCAACACGTTCAACATTCACCTCCAACTTAACGAAATTTATGATGCGAGTCGGTGAAGCATACGAGTTAACGTAACACACGAAATGGCAAAAGACAACGCAGCTGGGAGTTGTGTTTCACCCAAAAGGGGCAAAACACCATGTGTGACTCGCACATATTATGTGTGGCTCGGCTATGAGAAGTTGTAGGTCTCTTCTCCAGCTTTCCAACGCATCTTGAATCACCTCATTCCGAGATCGGACGAGCGAGTTAGAGCCAAAATACCCAAGATAGTACGAACTTTCTCGCAAGGCTGCGAGTCACCAAATGGTGACTCGCACCCATGCGAGTCACCAAATGGTGGCTCGCACAAAGAAGTGATATTTTAGCCATGTTGTGATTTGATTCTGAAGAAACTCCAAACACAAAAGTTGTAGGTCTTTTCGTCAGTTTTCCAACGCATCTTAAATCAACTCATTCTGAGATCGGATTAGAGAGTTAGAGTTAAAATACTCGAGGTGATACAAATGGTGGCTCGCACCCATGCGAGTCACCAAATGGTGGCTCGCACAGGCCGAGCCACCAAACGCTGACTCGCACAATCTCGAGCCACCACGACTCTTTTTGACTCCCAAACCTCCCAAAATGCGGATTTCGATGATTTTTAAGGATTCTTTCATCCCAGGACCTCCCCAACTATTTTGAGGTTATCCCTAAACGCGTTTAAGCGGTTATTAACTGTAGATGACATTTAAACATCAGTTCTTATCCAAAAAGACATCTCCAAAAGCCTATAAATAGAAGCTTAGGGTCTTCTTTCAAGAGGATCTGAGATTGAGAAAGCGAGGTGCTGTCAAATTGTCCAGCTAACCACGAATTTCAGAGGAGAATCATCAGATCTTAGCGAACACTTTCATAAAGAAAGCCCCCTTCGAAAGGTTTGTGATTCTTTCCCCTCCTTTCCTCCGGATTAAACTTGGTTTTAATCTCGAGAAGAGCCACAATCTCGCTTGGTCGTGATTGTCGCTGCCGCAATTGTTTCCTTCGTGAAACAAGAGCGTAATTAATTGTCTATCGGGTTTGATCTGCGGCGGTCCACGGACTAACGCGTCCCCGGCACAGGTAAAGATCCCACGTAAAGCAGCGGGAGATAAACTACTGCTGTGTTTTGTTTGATAAAGTTGTAATCTTTATTTTTCGTTGTAAGAAGATCTTATAAAAAGATCAACTTTTCTTTTAGTTTGAACTTGTAATCGATAAACGGTGCAACAGGTTCGAAAGCAATGGAAAAGGCAATTTTTGACACAAAATTGGCCATTTGAGACATGGAGAATGGACATCATTGGCCTTATTTTCCCACCATCGGTTAAAGATGACCGTTTCATCTTGGTTATTACTGATTATTTCTCCAAGTGGACCGAAGCTATTCCGTTCAGAGAAGTAAAGACGAGCAACATAATCATATTCATCAAACACCATATTATTTATAGATATGGTGTGCCCAGGCGAATCGTGCATGACAACGGCCCTCAGTTTGACATTAATGCCTTCATCAGATTTTGCGAGAAGTTCAAGATTGAAGACATTTCATCAATGACATACAATCTTACTACAAACGGATTGGCTGAGGCCTTTAACAAAACAATCATAAAGATTTTGTCAAAGCTTGTGATAACTAACAAGCGAGACTGGGATGACATACTTAGTGAAGCTCTCCGGGCCTATCGCATCACAGTCCGCATGCCTACTGGTGCAACCCTAGTATTCTCTTGTGTATGGGTGTGAAGCCTTCCTCCCGTTAGAGATTCAAATTTCATCCCTATGTATTGCTCTTGCAACAGGGATGATGACTGATGAACAACATCAGAAACGTTTTGAAGAACTCGAGTCGTTAGATAAAAAGCATTTAGAAGTTCAGCAGCAAATTCAGTTCCACAAAGTCAGAATCTTTAGGGCTTTTAATAAGAAAGTCCGACAACGGAGTTTTAAAGAAGGAGATTTGGTCCTTGCCGTTTGACGACCGATGATACTTAATTCCAAGAAGAAGTAAAAATTCCAACCCAAATGGGAAGGACCATTCGTGGTAGAGATGGTTTACTCAAACGGCGCATATCGCCTGGTCACTCAAAATTGTGACAAGATTATGATGCCAATAAATGGGAAGTTCCTAAAAAATACTATTCGTAGTATGTTCGGGATAACATATTTAACGTGAAGTTCCCGGAGAACGATATTCACGGTGTTCCTAAGAATAACCAGGTACAAGTGCTAATATACTGATAGACCGTCTGCCAAGGCTATATATCGAGTCAGCATTGCACATGCTGATCCACTCATCCTTCACAACAAGCAAGCGGCACATTGAATCTTCATAAGCCACCTTTGTGGTGCCCGGAAGAAAATACAATCAAGAAGACATCATTTTTGGGTAAATTGAGCGACCATTGCAAACTCTTTGGGATGTATCCAAAGAAGAAGATGAAGTCCCTCAATTCTCACATTTCAAGCCAACGATGCGCTGCATAATGGAGAAAATAGGATATGACTTTTCCCGTGCAGAAGGTCTAAATTTTAGAAAAGGGCCGGCGTGCTCCGCTTACCCCCTTTCTACCAAAAGGAAAACCTGACAATTATTATGACAGGACTCGTAGGGGGTTGGGATATGCATCTTTGCCGCTAATGCAGTGTTTCTAAGCTAGCGAAGAATCGGATGGCTACTCCATTAGCTCTTCTTCCAAATCGATCTGCTGGGATTTAGACACCAGTATAGGAGCCATGTTCAAGAAACTTATATCTAACAAGACATTAGCTCAGCGAAATGAAACTCAAGAGGATGATCAATTACTCTATTTGAGGATCCCTTAAGTCGGCAACTCAGCATGCAGTGGGAAATCAGCTTTGAACAGCGCGAGCCTCCTACTGATGACAAGGTAATTTAGGTGGTCATGCACCACCTCAACATCAAACCAGATCCTAAGCCTGTCAAGTAATAGCAACAATGATTCCGTCCACAAATCATGGAGGAAATCAAAGCCAAATGATGCAGCATAAACATATACCCAAAAATTGCAAGTGTACAATCAATCAAGTTATAGTATAAAAAGTTATCGATCCCACGAGGAAGGTGTTTTGTAGGAGAAAATTAAAATTGGTTCTTATGTTATGTGCGTGACAATTAGGAGTGATGAGTGAATATGACTGTGGAGAGATGAAGAGAATGAAAATGGTGTGTAAATAGGCGCAAAATGTAAGTAAGAGTGGGTGTGACAATGAATGAATGATTTTCACAAGGAGAGATGAATAAAATCAAGAATCAAAAAGGAAAATCAAGAATAAAAATAAAATTCAAGAAAGTAAAGATGACGGATTCAAATAAAGATATAGGTAATCTAGAATTGAATTCACTTTTTAGAAAAGGGTGATTCTCTAGAAGGTTCTAGCCTAAAGGCGAATCAAAAAAAATAAAAATGAACAAAAAGAAAAACTAAACCCAAGAGGATTCTAGCCTTAAGGTGAATAGTGTAAGAAATTAATATTTAACTACAAAATAAATTGCAAAATCTAAACTACAAAATAAATTATAAGAATTAAATGCAAAAAAATAAATCTACTCTATAAGCATGAAATAAATCTAATCTATAAGCATGAAATATATCTAAGGCAAGAGGGTTTTAGCATCTTGGCTATTTAAACAAGAAAATAAAATCTAACTACAAGCATGTAAATAAATCTAAGCTACTAAGCAATAAGAAAAGAAATAAAAGAGAAAATTAGAAAAACTAATCTCCAAATTAATCTTCATCTCCATCTTCATCATCCAACAAAGAGAAAAATTTAAAGTGGTGAAAAAAATTCATTTATTAAATGTAACAAAAAGCTATAAATTTGTAAGGTCTTCTCAATTAAGAGTAACCATCCTCTCCAAAAGGAGATACAAAATTTTTCACACCCTTAACCCCTCACTCTCTACCCCTATTTATAGTAAACATCAGTGAATAAGAGCCATTGGAGGGGAATATTATTCAAAACAAGCAAATTTTAGCCTTTGATGTGTAACTGCCAGCCCGTAGGTATCGATACCAGCATCGATGCTGGTATCGATACGGGTATCGATGCTGGCATCGATACCCATATGCCTTCTTTTGGAATCCGCTGATTTCCTTTTTTTTGCCTTTGGCTTTGGGCTTTTGGACTTGGGCTTGGCTCTTTCATATATTTGCATATATTCTTCATTAATTCATGGGCTTTGTTGAGAGAAGAGATATTAGGCTTTTTATTTTTGAATAACCTGTAATTAAAGATAAAAAAATTATTAGTGGCATGTTTATTTATATAAAATAGATAATGACGGTATAAAATTGTAATAAAATATGATTATCAAATACCACCACACCTAAACTTTTCCTAGTCCTCTAGCAGAGAAAGAAAAACGAAAGAAAACCTAACTCACTTTCGTAGGAATCGTGGTTGTATTTAGCGCATACAACAAGACTTTAAACCCCTAGGTTACCCTAGTGGACGAGTTGTAGTCTCGTGAGGGTTTACAGTGAATATACCCATAAAATTCGGTCAACTTGCCAATTTAAAGAGGTCAGTGAATAACTCAATTTAGTTGATAATTTTAGACAATCTAATTGAAGCTAGTTAATACTCAAGAAAATATTTTTATAAATAACTCTATGGTAAATTTCCTAGAAAATCTTCTCATTGTAGCAATACAAAACTAAGCCAAACATAGAAATTTAATTTAAAATTTTTGAAAAGAACATGCTAACTCTTTGTTTTAAATAATTTTCAAGTTGCTTGATCTAAAATATTTTCCAAGACCATATATACAAATATAACTATATATATAAAACATATATTACTATTTTTATTTTTTGTTTATTTTATTTATTTATTTATTTATTATTATTATTTTTAACTCTGTCTTCCTTGGTGATTTTTTTTACTTTAACGGGCTTTCTAAGTAATAATTTAACAAGTTTTGGGCTAATGGGTCCCAACCCAATTGGGCTTAGGTCATTAAATATGGAAATACTCATTGAGCTTAATTACTCGGTCAACTTAGGCTTTATAAGATAGAATCACCTTGAATTCAAGAGTTTTTTCTTTTTTTTCTTTCTATTGGTGCCCATTTTTCGCACTCTTCTTTTGTAATGTTATTATTATTATTATTTCCAATATGTATATGTATATATATTCTAAAAAATATGTAAATTAAGACACTTTGAAAAATTATTTTCAACTCTAAGCTAAGCATGCATAAATTTCATTATTTTAAATAAAATTGTTAAGGCTTAAGTAAAGTATAGTACTTTGAAAATTATTTCTTAAGAAATTTATTTAGAGTTATCATAAAAAGTGAACTTGTGTAAATAACAAACTAGGGACTAAAAAACTTTAAAATTTATCAAATAAATTAATTATTACATAACTCTATCAATTTGGCAAGTGACAATTGATGCGGCATAAACATATACCCAAAAATTGCAAGTGCACAATCAATCAAGTTATAGTATAAAAAGTTATTGATCCCACGAGGAAGGTGTTTTGTAGGAGAAAATATAAAATCGGTTCTTATGTTGTGTGCGTGACAAATAGGAATGATGAGTGAATATGATTGTGAAGAGATTAAGAGAGTAAAAATGATAGTGTGTAAATAGGCACAAAATGTAAATGAGAGTAAGTGTGACAATGAATGAATGATTTTCACAAGGAGAGATGAATAAAATCAAGAATCAAAAAAAGGAAAATTCATGAATGAAAAGAAAATTTAAGAAGGTAAAGATGGCCGGATTCAATTAAAGATATGGGTAATCTAGAATTAAATCCACTTCTTAGAAAATGGTAATTCCGTAGAGGGTTCTAGCCTAAAGGCAAATCAAAGAAAATAAAAATAAACAAAAAGAAAAACTAAACCCAAGAGGGTTCTAGCCTCAAGGTGAATAGTGTAAGAAATTAAAATCTAACTACAAAATAAATTATAAAATCTAAAATATAAAATAAATTGCAAGAATTAAATATAAGAAAATAAATCTACTCTATAAGCATGAAATAAATCTAAGGCAAGAGGGTTCTAGCCTCTTGGGTATTTAAAAAAGAAAATACAATCTAATTACAAGCATGAAAATAAATCTAAACTAATAAGCAATAAAAGAAAAATAAGAAAAACAAACCTTCAAATTAATCTCCATCTCCATCTTCATCTTCATCTTCATCATCGAACAAAGAGAAGAAAAGAAAATTTTAAAGTAGTGAAAAAATTCTTTTATTAATTGTAACAAAAGGTTACAAATTTGGAAGGCATTCTCAATTAAGAGTAACCTTCCTCTTCAAATTGAGTTACAAAAATTTTCACACCTCTAACCCCTCAATCTCTACCTCTATTTATAGTAAACATTAGTGAATGTGAGCCATTCGATTGAAATCTTATCCAAAACCATTAAAAATCAGCCCTTAATTCATAACAGAATTGTCAGCATCGATGCTGGCATCGATGTCCAATCAAAAATTTGCCTCCACAAATGGCTTCTTCTCGTCGAGATAGGCGATTTTCATATATTATATGTTAAATTTCGCCTTCCGGATTGAGAGATATCATCGTTTCTTTGCAGCTAACCATCTTGAATATATTTTGTTTTCATATTTCTTTTTTTTATTTTCTCCGGCTTCTACAAGCTACCCGGCTTGATTCTGGGCTTGGGATTTTTGGCTCTTGCTTGTGTTCTTCATTTAATTCATGAGCTTTTGTTGAGAGATGCGATTTTTGGGCTTTATTCTTCATAAACCTGTAATTAAAGATAAAAACAATTATTAGTGATAAATTTCTTCATATAAACTAGATAATAAGGGTATAAAATTATAATAAAATGTTATTATCAAATATCCCCATACCTAAAGTTTTGCTAGTCCTCTAGCAAGAAAGAAAAAGTAAACCTATCTCACTTTCGTAGGAATCGCGGTTGTATTTAGTGCATACAACAAGCCTTTAAACCTCTAGGTTACACTAGTGAACGAGTTGTAGTCTCGTGAGGGTTTGCAGTGAATATACCCATAAAATTTGGACATCTTAGCAAATTAAAGAAGTTAGTAAAAAACTAAATTTACTTGATAATTGAAGCTAGTTATTACCTAAGAAAACATTTTTATATATAACTCTAAGGTAAATTTCCTAGAAAATCTTCTCATTACAGCAATACAAACCAATCCAAACTTAGAAATTTAATTTAAAAGTTTTGAAAATTACATGCTAACTCATTGTTTTAAATAATTTTCAAGTTACTTGATCTAAAATATTTTCCAAGACCATATATACAAATATAACTATATATATAGTATTATTATTATTATTATTATTATTTTATTTTTACTTTCTTTTTTTTAACTCTTTCTTCCTTGGTGATTTTTTTTAACTTTACGGGCTTTTTAAGTGACCATTTAACGAGTTTTGGGCCAATGGATCCTAACCCAATTGGGCTTAGGTCATTAAGTATGGAAATACTCATTGGGCTTAATTACTCGGTCACCTTAGGTTTTATAAGATAGAATCACCTTGAATTCAAGAGTTTTTTTTTGTGCCTATTTTTCGCACTCTTCTTTTGTAATTCTATTTATTATTATTATTATTATATATGTATATATATTTTGAAAATATGTAAATCAAGACACTTTGAAAAATTATTTTTAACTCTAAGTTAAGCATGCAAAAATTTTATTATTTTAAAAAAGTCTAAGTTAAGGCTTAAGTAAAGTATACTATTTTGAAAATCATTTCTTAAGAAATTTATTTAGAGTTATCATAAAAGGTGAACTTAAGTAAATAACCAACTAGAGATTAGAAAATTTCAAATTTATCAAATAAATCAATTATTACTTAACTCTATCAATTTAGCAAGTGACAATATTTTTATAATTTTTTTATGAAAGAAAAAGAAATGAAAAATGCAACTAAAAAGGTAAAATAAAGAGAAAAAAATAACTAATTCTCACCCCCACACCTAAATTTTACATTATCCTCAATGCAAACTATATGATGCACAAAGTAAAGCAGATAAGAAATGAAGTACTTACAATTGGTCGGCTGATGAAAATCAGCAATTACCTTTGGTCTTGTGGAGAATGAAATCAAAAATTTATTCTTCTTCTTTTTTGAATTTTTTTCTTTTTTCTTTTTTTTACAACTGAACAAGAAACTCTCAAAGGAGAGAAGAATAAATTCTTTTTATTATTCTAAAATAAACAAAACAAACAATGTAGAATGAAGTGTTCAACATGAAGAGCTCGTATTCTACATTGAATCCTACCTTATTATTGAAAATTCTTCCCTTGATTTTAAACAAATTCAGAATAATATAATCAATAATGTAAAATTCCAAGCATTTTGGGGTGTTCAATAATTCTTGTAACAAAGTAAGGTATGTATTATTGGAGTCATGCATTTTGCATTTCTGAATAAACTTAGACTCTTGTACTGTGAATTTTTGTTTTCTAACAACCAATTTTTCTGTGGCATTTTACTCAACCCCAAGATTTACGGTTGAGTTCTGAAAATTTGGTTGTTGATTATTCTCCAAGAATCTAAGTTCATCAAGAAAGAGTTATTCAAAATTTAATTCAAGGCAGCAAATATTTAACACAGTTTTATCATTCTCAATGACCTGATCTACTTCTTCTAAAAACTCCAACTCTTCATCAAAAATTTCCTTAAAACTCAAATCAGACTCTTCTTCTACTTCTTCTTTTGAGCTTTCCTGAATATAATTTATTTCTAGAGGCTGATTATTTGGTTGGTCCTCTGGATTGAAAATGTTAAGATCAGCAGTCAAATTCCCAAAGGACAGGTTTATTTGACCAGTTTTGCAGTTGATGAGAGCATTAGAAGTGGCTAAGAATGGTCGTCCTAAGATGACAGGTGTCTGTCCTTTGGGATTAGAAATGGGTTGTGTTTCCAAGACTACGAAATCTACTGAAAAAATGAAATCTCCAACCTTAATCAGAACATCCTCTAACTCACCCATAGGGACCTTGACAGATCTATCAACCAATTTTAAAGTGCAGCGGGTTGGGTTCAGTACACCTAGACCTAATTGCTGGTAGACTGAATATGGAAGCAAATTGACACTGTCCCCTAAGTCTAAAAGTGCCTTATCAATGTGAGTATTACCAATGACACATGAAATGATAGGAGAACCTGGATCCTTATGTTTCAAAGGTATGGGATTTGAGAGCATATCACTGATATTGGCGGCTAAAAAGACTTTCTTTGGAATATTTATTTGTGACGCCCCTGGGTTCGCACAAGGCTGCAGTCCGAGGTAAAACCAGGAATGTCAAACTTGCTATGCACCACACCGTGCAATAACATGTTTCACCATCACAATTACTATCTCTCTAGTGGAGTCAACAACAGGTGTAGGTACAAAGCAAGTAAAAGGTTTTACAACAAATATTTGATGAAATGATAGAACATCGAATTAATACATCTCACCAACCAAATAAACTGGGATACATGGTCAAAGTCTGAAATGAATAACAAAAATCTTGAGATCTCAACATGTCTCAAAGTACATAATATCTGATACAGGAAATA
>BQKN01062498.1:96017-120272 GCA_022839385.1 Asparagus kiusianus
AACAGGACTTCATATCGTGAGTCGACTCATGACAGTCATGGGTCGACTCAACCTGATGAGTCGACTCATGAAGAGTTATGGGTCGACTCATGAGCTGGAAATTGCATACTTCGATTTCTTTTGCACACGATTTGCAAATTTGCAGCTCAACCTCATACCTGAAGCATATCCACACCCTCATAAGCTCAAAACACTAGTTGTCATGCACAACCATACCATAAAGATATTAGTTATGTATTAAATATTATGTTTCACTAATATTCACATATATGAATCATCAAAATCAACGGGGTCTTACATTATTCTCCTCTTCTTAGTGCATAATTCTTTCAAAAATTTGGTATACGATGGAATTTGTTCAATTACATCTAAGAGAGGAATATTGACCCTAACCTGCTTGAATGTTTCTAGAATCTTCTCTTCTTGAGGGGAGTGTTTCCTAGGCCTGAGTCTATTTGGAAAAGGAGCAACTGGTCTAAACCTATCAAAAGCAGGCTCAGGTTCGAGTTCAGGTTCTTTGTCATCTGAGGGGGGTGATTGTTGAATAGATTCATCAGAAGGAGAAGGAGAAGAAATTTGTACTGGATCAAGAGTTTGACTTGGAGGAGTTCTTACTTGATTATCGACCTGTCTACCTGATCGAAGTGAATAGATTGCATTCACTTGAGCTTCATAGGATGAACTGCATCCTCTGTCCTTAGGGTTGACCACAGGTTGACTCGGAAATTTTCCTTTCTCTCTTTCACTCACGGCACTAGCTAGTTGACCGAGTTAGGATTCTAATCTAGCTATAGCTTGAGTGCTAGAGTTGAGCATTTGTCCGGTTGATTGCATAAAGGAATTCAAAGTGCTGGATGTTTGAGTCAACATATTCGTGGTTTGAGTGGAGGCCTTAATTATGGTTTCCAAACCCCTTTCCAAGACATTGAGACGTTTATCCTGATCTGGATTGTGAGGAGTCTGAATTACAGCTTGATGAAGAGGAGACTGATTTTGATATGGCAGATTAGGTTGTTGAAATTAAGGATGGGAATTAAAAGGAACTGTGTTTCCCATAGGGAATTGTTGGTTTAAAGAGAGAGTGAAGTTTTGAGTTCCGGAGTGAGTTCCCTGATTACATGCAAAGTTTGGGTGATTTCTCTATCCTGGGTTGTAGGATGGAGAAAATTAATCATTTGCGTAACGCTGGAATGTAGCGTTGGCCTGTCCTAATAGCTGATTATTTCCTAAGAGAGGACATTCTTATGAAACATGAGATGATGACAGACAGTTGTGACATCATGAGGCTAAAACTTGATTTCTTTGAGCCGGGACTCTTTCCTTAATTTCTAAGGCTTCTAACCTACGCATGATTGTGGCCATCTTAGCTTCAGATGTAATGTTCGACTCTAAAGAAATACCACTAGACTTGGTTTGGGGAACTGATGACACTCGGTCATCATTGTGTTCCCATTGTATGGTTATTTCAGAAAGACTCTCTAAAAACTCCCAAGCTTCATCAGCGTTTTTCCTCATGAAATCCCCGTGGCACATTGACTCTAAGAAAGTTTTTAAAGAATAATCTAATCCCTCATAAATTATTTGGCACAATCGCCATTTTTCTAAACCGTGATGAGGACATTAGATGAGAAGATCTTTATATCGGTCAAAATACTTCCAAAAAGGTTCTCCCGGGATAATTTTAAAATTCATGATGCTATTTCTTAGCTTTACCATTTTATGGATCGGAAAAAAATTCTTAAGAAAAATGGTGATAAATTCCTCCCAAGTTGTGATAGAATTTATAGGTAAGCTGTATAGCCATTTTTTTGCTTTGTCTTTGAGGGCAAAAGGAATAAATCTGAGTTTGACTACATCTTCAGTTAATTCTCTCATTTTAATCATCATACATACTTCTTCAAATTCTAAGATAAAAATATATGCATCTTCAGTTTCATTCCCTAGATATTTTAGAAGTATGTTGATATATTGCGGTTGAAGCTCAAAGTTAGTTCCATTTGCCTCGGAGAGCCTAATGCAAGAGGGGATTGCATTCCTAGTGGGATAGCACATATCTTGAAGAACAGGTGAATTAGGATATGCCATTTCTGGAATTTGTTCAAAACGAATTAATCGATGTGTATTATCCCCAATCCATGTTTGCATACACCCAAAACAACTTCTTTTTATATATATTTTTTAAAAAAATTAGTTTTTTTAGAGAAGAAAAAGGAAAAATCCTAACTAAAACAAATCAAAAGCAATCACTTTTTAATCACTCTAACTCTAGGGTTTAGCCTAACTCAACTAGACTAGCTCCTAACCAAAAACTCCTAAAGTGAAAAGATTAAAGTTTTATCCGGGTAGTTAGCCATGTAAGGATAGTACTAGAGGGTGATCAGAGATCAATTAAGTACCTCGTTCCTTGCAAGGCGTTTTACGTAGCCCCTATACCTTGTCTTAGATACCAACTAATCCAAGAAAACTTAAACCGGTTCACATAAGGATTTTTTGTTCCTTATTGAGCTCGAGTCCTTAGGGCCAACGTCTAATGAGTTTTATTAGGCTTGGATGGTATAGTGAGGAATTAGTGATTTTTGGGCTAAGGAAAGGGTGATGAATTCCCTCACCTTATCTTGATTATGGGGTTTTGCCCTTAAAAATATTTTCAAGTGTGTGCCAAATCAAGATGCTCAAATCACTTGGTAAATTCTTACTAATATATGAAATGCAACCCTATGAATTAAAAGCAACTAAAAAGGATGGTAAAAAGAAAAATCTTTTTTTAAAATTAATTAGGGTTAACAATCAAACAAATGAGAAGGGGAAAATTGTTTGAATTTATTATCTTGTTAGTAAATGTCAAAGTGGAGGGTGGATTTTATTATGGTCGACAAAAATAATTTTTTTTAGATTCTAATTCCCTCTAATTGTGAAGAACTAACTAAAGGGTGGAATTGAAAATGCTAGAAAGAAGAATTACCTTAAGAAAATCAAAAATGTGAATTAGACCTCAAGTGAATCTTCAAATCATCAATCTTCAATCTGTAATCTTAGTGTTCCAAGTGGTTCCTTCACAAGAAACACACAAGTTAAAGAAGCAAATTAAATAAAATCCTACTTAAGCATCTTCCCCGGCAACGGCGCCAAAAACTTGATGCGGCATAAACATATACCCAAAAATTACAAGTGCACAATCAATCAAGTTATAGTATAAAAAGTTATCGATCCCACGAGGAAGGTGTTTTGTAGGAGAAAATATAAAATCGGTTCACATGTTGTGTGCATGACAAATAGGAGTGATAAGTGAATGTGATTGTGAAGAGATTAAGAGAGTGAAAATGATAGTGTGTAAATAGGCACAAAATGTAAGTGAGAGTAAGTATGACAATGAATGAATGATTTTCACAAGAAGAGATGAATAAAATCAAGAATCAAAAAAAGAAAATTCAAGAATAAAAAGAAAATTCAAGAAGGTAAAGATGGCGGATTCAATTAAAGATATGGGTAATCTAGAATTGAATCTACTTCTTAAAAAATGGTGATTTCCTAGAAGGTTCTAGCCTAAAGGCGAATCAAGGAAAATAAAAATAAACAAAAAGAAAAACTAAACCCATGAGGGTTAGCCTCAAGGTGAATAGTGCAAGAAATTAAAATCTAACTACAAAATAAATTGTAAAATCTAAACTACAAAATAAATTGTAAGAATTAAATACAAGAAAATAAATCTACTCTATAAGTATGAAATAAATCTAAGGTAAAAGAGTTCTAGCCTCTTGGCTATTTAAACAAAAAAATAAAATCTAATTACAAGCATGAAAATAAATCTAAACTAATAAGTAATAAAAGAGAAATAAGAAAAACAAACCTTCAAATTAGTCTCCATCTCCATCTTCATCTTCATCATCCAACAAAGAGAAGAAAAGAAAAATTTAAAGTAGTGAAATTTTTTTTATTAATTGTAACAAAAAATAACAAATTTGGAAGGCCTTCTCAATTAAGAGTAGCCCTCCTCTCCAAATAGAGTTACAAAAATTTTCACACCTCTAACCCCTTACTCATTATCCCTATTTATAGTAAACATCAATGAATGTGAGCCATTAGATTGAAATCTTATCCAAAACCATCAAAAATCAGCCCTTAATTCGTAACAGAATTGTCAGTATCGATACCAGCATCGATGCTGGTATGATGCCGGTATCGATGTCTAATCAAAAATCTGCCTACACAAATGGCTTCGTCTCATCGAGATAGGCGATTTTTATATATTATTTGTTAAATTTCGCCTTCCGGATTGAGAGATATCGTCGTTTCTTTGCGGCCAACCATCTTGAATATATTTTGTTTTTATATTTGATTTTTTTTATTTTCTCCGGCTTCTACAAGATACTCGGCTTGATTCTGGGCTTGGGATTTTTGGCTCTTGCTTGTGTTCTTCATTTAATTCATGAGCTTTTGTTGAGAGATGGGATTTTTGGGCTTTATTCTTCATTAACCTGTAATTAAAGATAAAAACAATTATTAGTGATAAATTTATTCATATAAACTAGATAATGAGGGTATAAAATTATAATAAAATGTGATTATCAATAATATTTTTATAATTTTTTTTAAGGAAAAGGGAAAAAATGCAACAGAAAAGGTAAAATAAAGAGAAAAAAATAACTAATTCCCACCTCCACACCTAAATTTTGTATTGTCCTCAATGCAAACTCTATGATGCACAAAGTAAAACAGATAAGAAGTGAACTATTTACATTTGGTTGGCTGCAATTACCTTTGATCTGAGGAGGATGGAAAAAATTTATACTTCTTTTTTCTTTTTTTCTCTTTTTTTTTCTTTTTTTTACAACTGAATAAGAAACTGTCGAATGAGAGAAGAATAAATTTTTTATTATTATTCTGAAATAAAACAAAACAAACAATATAGAATGAAGGGTTCAATATGAAGAGCTCGTATTCACATTGAATCCTACATTATTTTTTAAGAATTCTTTCCTGAATTTTAAACAAATTCAGAATGATATAATCAATAATGTGAAATTCCTAGCATTTCGGGGTGTTCAATAATTCTTGCAACAAAGTAAGGTATGTATTATTGGTGTCATACATTTTGCATTTCTCAATAAACTTAGACTCTTGTACTATGAATTTTTATTTTCTAACAACCAATTATACTGTAGCATTTTCCTCAACCCCAAGATTCATGGTTGAGTTCTAAAAATTTGGTTGTTGATTATTCTCCAAAAATCTAAGTTCATCATGAAAGATTTCTTCAAAATTTAATTCAATGTAGCAAATATTTAATATAGTTTCATCATTCTCAATGACCTGATATGCTTCTTCTAAAAACTCCAACTCTTCATCAAAAATTTTCTCAAAACTCAAATCAGACTCTTCTTCTTCTTCTTCTTTTGATCTTTCTTGAATATAATTTATTTCTATAGGCTGATTATTTGGTTGGTCTTCTGGATTGAAAATGTTGAGATCGGCAGTCAAATTCCTAAATGACAACTTCATTTGACCACTTCTACAGTTGATGAGAGAATTAGAAGTGGCTAAGTATGGTCGTCCTAAGATGACAGGTATCTGTCCTTTGTGATTGGAAACGGGCTGTGTTTCCAAGACTACGAAATCTACTAGAAAAATAAAATCTCCAACCTTAATCAGAACATCCTCTAACTCACCCATAGGGACCTTGACAGATCTATTAGTCAACTGCAAAGTGCAGCGGGTTGGGATCAGTACACCTAGACCCAATTGCTGGTAGACTGAATATGGACGCAAATTGACACTGTCCCCTAAGTCTAAAAGCACCTTATCAATGTGAGTATTACTAATGACACATGAAATGATAGGAGAACCTGGATCCTACATTTCAAAGGTATGGGATTTGAGAGCATATCACTTATATTGGCGGCTAAAAAGACTTTCTTTGGAACATTTATTCTCCTCTTCTTAGTGCATAATTCTTTCAAAACGTTGGCATAAGATAGAATTTGTTCAATTATATCTAAGAGAGGAATATTGACCTTAACCTGCTTGAATGTTTCTAGGATTTTCTCCTCTTGAGGGGAGTGTTTCCTAGGCCTGAGTCTATCTGGAAAAGGAGCAACTGGTCTAAACCTATCAAAAGCAGGCTTAGGTTCGGGTTCAGGTTCTTAGTCATCTGAGGGGGGTGATTATTGAATAGATTCATCAGAAGGAGAAGGAGAAGGAATTTGTACCGGATCAAGAGTTTGACTAGGAGGAGTTCTTACTTGATTATCGACCTATCTACCTGACCGAAGTGAATGGATTGCATTCACTTGAGCTTCCTAGGATGAACTGCATCCTGTGTCCTTAAGGTTGACCACGGGTTGACTCAGAAATTTTCCTTTCTCTCTTTCACTCATGGCACTAACTAGTTGACCAAGTTGGGATTCTAATCTAGCTATAGCCTGAGTGTTAGACTTGAGCATTTGTCCGGTTGATTGCATAAAGGAATTCAAAGTGCTGGACGTTTGAGTCAACATATTCGTGGTTTGAGTGGAGGCCTTAATTATGGTTTCCAAACCATTTTCCAAGATATTGAGACGTTTATCCTGATCTAGATTGTGAGGAGTCTGAATTACAGCTTGATGAAGAGGAGACTGATTTTGATATGATAGATTAGGTTGTTAAAATTATGGATGAGAATTGAAAGGAACTGTGTTCCCCATAGGAAAGTGTTAGTTTGAAGTAGGATTGAAATTTTGATTCCCTTGGAGACTTCCTTGATTCCATGCGAAATTAGGATGATTTCTCCAACCTGGATTGTAGGTTGGAGAAAATGGATCATTCATTGGATGTTGGAATGCAGCGTTCATCTGTTCTAATGAATGTGTGTTTTCCTAGGAGAGGGCATTCCTCTGAAACATGGGTAGGAGACTGACAGTTATGACATCCCGGGGAAGAAACATGATTGATTTGAGCTGGAGCTCGTTCCTTAATTTCTAAGGTTTCTAACCTCTGCAGAATTATCGCCATCTTTGCTTCGGAGGCAATGTTCGACTCTAAGAAAAGACCACTAGATTTAGGTTGGGAAACTGACGAAACCCTGTCATCACAATGTTCCAATTGTATGATCTTCTCAGAAAGACTCTCTGAAAACTCCCAAGCTTCATCAGCGTTTTTCCTCATGAAATCCCCGTGGCATATTGACTCTAAGGAAGTTTTTGCAGAATAATCTAATCCTTCATAAACTATTTGGCACAATCGCTATTTTTCTAAACCGTGATGAGGACATTGCATGAGAAGATCTTTAAATCGGTCAAAATACTTCCAAAAAGGTTCTCCCGGGATAATTTTAAAATTCATGATACTATTTCTTAGCTTCACCGTTTTATGGATCGGGAAATTTTTTTTAAGAAAAATGGTGATAAATTCCTCTCAAGTTGTGATGGAATTTATGGGTAAACTGTATAGCCATTTTTTGCTTTGTCTTTGAGGGTAAAAGGAATAAATCTGAGTTTGATTGCATCTTCAGTTAATTCTCTCATTTTAATCATCATACATACTTCCTCAAATTCTGAGATAAAAATATATGCATATTCAGTTTCATTCCCTAGAAATTTGGAAGCATGTTGATATAGTGCGGTCGAAGCTCAAAGTTAGTTCCATTTGCCTCGGGGAGCCTAATGCAAGAGGGGATTGTATTCCTAATGAGATAGCACATATCTTGAAGAACGGGTGGATTAGGATATGCCATTTCTATGATTGGTTCAAAGCGAATTAATCGATGTGTATTATCCCTAATCCACGTTTGCATACACACAAACAAAAACTTTTAAGAAGAAAAGAATTAGTTTTTTTTTATGAGAAGAAAAACGAAAATCCTAACTAAAACAAATCAAAAGCAATCACTTTTTAATCACTCTAGCTCTAGGGTTTAGCCTAACTCAACTAGACTAGCTCCTAACCAAAAATTCCTAAAGTGAAAAGATTAAAGTTTTACCCGGGTAGTCAGCCAGGTAAGGATAGTACTAGAGGATGATCAAAGATCAATTAAGTATCTCGTTCCTTGCAAGACGTTTTACGTAGCCCCTATACCTTGTCTTAGACACCAACTAATCCAAGAAAACTTAAACCGGTTCACTTAAGGATTCTTTGTTCCTTATTGAGCTCGAATCCTTAGGGCCAATGTCTAATGAGTTTTATTAGGCTTGGGTGGTGTAGTGAGGATTTAGTATTTTTGGGCTAAGGAAAGGGTGATGAAATCCCGCACCTTATCTTGATTATGGGGTTTTGCCCTTAAAAATATTTTTAAGTGTGTGCCAAATCAAGATGTTCAAATCACTTTGGTGAATTCTTACTAACTATATGCAATACAACCCTATGAATTAAAAGCAACTAAAAAGGATGGTAAAAAATAAAAAATCTTTTAATTAGGGTGAACAATCAAACAAATGAGAAGGGGGAAATTTGTCTAAATTTATTATCTTGTTAGTAAATGTCAAAGTAGAGGATGGATTTTATTATGGTCGACAAAAATAAAATCTTTTTTTATAAGTCCTAATTGTCTCTAATTGTGAAGAAGTAGCTAAAGGATGGAATTGAAAATTCTAGAAAGAAGAGTTACCCAAAAGTAAATCTTCAAATTCTAGATCTCCAATCCGCGATCTTCAAGCTCCAAGTAGTTCATTCACAAAAAAAATCACAAGTTAAAGAACCAAATTAAATAAAATCCTACTTAAGCACCCTCCCCGGTAACGACGTCAAAAACTTGATGCGACATAAACATATACCCAAAAATTGCAAGTTCACAATCAATCAAGTTATAGTATAAAAAGTTATCGATCCTACGAGGAAGGTGTTTTGTAGAAGAAAATTAAAATTGGTTCTTATGTTGTGTGCGTGACAATTAGGAGTGATGAGTGAATATGATTGTGGAGAGATGGAGAGAATGAAAATGGTGTGTAAATAGGCGCAAAATGTAAGTGAGAGTGAGTGTGACAATGAATGAATGATTTTCATAAGGAGAGATGAATTAAATTAAGAATCAAAAAGGAAAATCAAGAATAAAAATAAAATTTAAGAAAGTAAAGATGACGGATTCAATTAAAGATATGGGTAATCTAGAATTGAATCCACTTCTTAGAAAAGGGTGATTCCCTAGAGGGTTCTAGCCTAAAGACGAATCAAAGAAAATGAAAATGAACAACAAAAAAAAACTAGACCCAAGAGGGTTCTAGCCTCAAGGTGAATAGTGCAAGAAATTAAAATCTAACTACAAAATAAATTATAAAATCTAAACTACAAAATAAATTACAAGAATTAAATGCAAGAAAATAAATCTACTCTATAAGCATGAAATAAATCTAATCTATAAGCATGAAATAAATCTAAGGCAAGAGGGTTCTAGCCTCTTGACTATTTAAACAAGAAAATAAAATCTAACTACAAACATGTAAATAAATCTAAGCTACTAAGCAATAAGAAAAGAAATAAAAGAGAAAATAAGAAAAACAAACCTTCAAATTAATCTTCATCTCCATCTTTATCATCCAAGAAAGAGAAAAAAATTTAAAGTGGTGAATTTTTTTTATTAATTGTAACAAAAAGTTACAAATTTGGAAGGTCTTCTCAATTAAGAGTAACCCTCCTCTCCAAATGAAGATATAAAATTTTTCACACCCTCAACTCCTCACTCTCTACCCTATTTATAGTAAACATCAGTGAATAAGAGCAATTGGATTGAAATATTATCCAAAATAAGTAAATTTCAGCCTTTGATGTGTAACTGCCAGCCCGTAGGTATCGATACCAACATCGATGCTGGTATCGATACGAGTATCAATGCTGGCATCGATGCTGGCATCGATACCTATATGCCTCCATTTGCAATCCGCTAATTTCCTCTTTCTTTTGGCTTTGGCTTTGGGCTTTTGGACTTGGGCTTGGGCTCTTTCATGTATTTGCATATATTCTTCATTAATTCATGGGCTTTGTTGAGAGAAGAGATATTGGGCTTTTTATTTTTGATTAACCTGTAATTAAAGATAAAAACAATTATTAGTGACATATTTATTCATATAAAATAGATAATGATGGTATAAAATTATAATAAAATATGATTATCACCAAAGTCAAAAAGCTCCTTGATTCGGGGTTTATTCAAGAGGAACAACATCCAAGCTGGGTGACCAATATTGCTCCAATTCTAAAAAAACTAGAAAATTTGAGTCTGCATCGACTTCCGCAACTTGAACTCGACATTCCTGAAAGACGACTTCTCCATACCCATTACAGACGTCATTATGGATAATACATGCAGGTTTGAAAGAATCTCATTCATGCACAGATTCTCATGGTACAATCAAATTAAGATGTATCCCGAGAACGAGACACATACTTCTTTTTGAGCACTTTTAGGAATATAATGTTATACGATAATGCCTTTTAGATTGAAGAATGCTGACACCACATATCAACGCGCTATGATGACTATTTTTTGGGAACACCTGAGGATGATGGTGGAGTGCTATGTTGATGAATTGGTCGTTAAAAGACGTAACAAGGGTGATCACCTTCATGACTTGATGACAATGTTCAACATAATGCGATCCCACCAATTAAGGATCAACCTAACCAAGTCCTTCCTGGGAATGTCCAGGGGAAATTTCTTGGCTTTGTGTTCACGACTGGTGGAATTCACCTTGACCCAGACAAAGTCAAAGCTATTCAAGAGCTTCCGCCTTCCCGAAATCTTAAAGAGCTGCATGGTTTACAGGGGCGTCTGGCTTAAATTCACAGGTTCATTGATAACTTGATCGACAGGTGTCATCCATTCTCAAAACTCATGATGAAAGCTGTATCATTCATCCATCTAGCATGAGGCCTGATGAGATCAAACTATATCTCTCCAGTAAGCCTGTATTGGTTGCACCAAAATCACAGAAGCCATTCTTGGTGTATGTTTGAGCTATGGAACATGCCCTGGGAGGACTTCTAGGCACAGGACGATGACAATGACCATAAGCAAGCCATTTACTATCTCAGCAAGACTTTATCAAGAGCTGAATACTGCTATCCTCCCGTCGAGAAGGAATGTTTAGCCTTGGTCTTTGCGATCCAAAAGATGCGACACTATTTGGTCTGGCAGACCATATATGTCATCTCCAAAATCAATCCAATACGGGTATTTATGACACAACTCGGGGCAATGAATTGGTGATTCGCAAGATGGGCATTGCTACTATCTCAATACGACATATACTTCACGCCACAAAAGGCGATAAAAGGTCAAGCTATCCGCAATCTCCTTGCCAACCAACCCTTGAAGGGAGGAGTTGATTTATACCAACACATGCCGGACGAGACCTATGAAGCCAATGTAGTCTTAAAAGAACAGGTATGGCAGCTATTTTTCAATGGTGTATCAAGAGCAGGCCCTAAAGCTACAATTGTCACTGGAGTAGGGGTAGTCTTGGTTTCTCCACAAAACCATGTGTTACCTTGAGCCTTCTCTCTGACGGAGCCATGTTCTAACAACGTAGCTGAATAGAATGCTTTCCACATTAGTCTTGACCTAGCCAAAACGCCAGGGGTAAAGCACCTAGAAACATATGGTGACTCGAATCTCATCATCAACCAGTTAAAAGGGATGTTTGAAATCAGACATGAAGATCTGGTCCCTTACCACGAAGCGGCCGTCACATTAGCTAATTCCTTTGAAGACTTCTACATTGATCATATGCCTCACCTGAAGAATACATATGTCAATGCCCTGGCATCATTCGCATCTACACTAGCTCTCCCTGAGGGAATTACTCAACGAGTCACTATAGCCTGCAAACAACTATTCTGGCCAAATTATGCATTGCAAGTAAATGCGATTGATGAATAGCCAAAGGCATTCGAACCAATTCAGAAGCACCACACACGTACCGCACACACGAGTGCCCTTATGGGAAAGGGACAAGACATGAAAAAGAAGGAAATGGCCAAAAAATTGCCAAAGTCCTGCAAAGTCTGGGTGCCAAAATTGAAAACTGCGTCGAAATCAAGTGAAATGACTGTGTCAATGTCAAATTGTCTCGGCCAAGTTCGAGACACATCAAAGTGTCTCGGCCAAGGTCGAGACACACCAAGGTGTCTCGGCTATAGCCGAGACATACTAGGGTGTCTCGCCCCAAGGGACACCCCCACGACTGTGTCCTCACATTCGCCGACGTCCGCTCCTATCCTGGTCCGTCCCGTACTTCAGGTGAAGCCCTACGATAGTTTTGATCTATCAAAATTCAAAGTAACGATGGCAAATTTACTCAATTCTCTACACAAGGATCGAGGCAAAGCTCTGGTAAAAGAACGCAAAGCTTCGGTGATCAAACCCAAGCAATTCCTTAGACTGGGGGTCGTACAAACACTCCCTTCAAGCCAAATGCCGCCCAAAGGTGTCCCGCCACTTCCGAAAAAACCGGGACACTTAAATATAGTTGTTCTTGTGACGTGCACAAAAGAGGCAAGGAGGCCTCCTCTTCTGGGAGAATTCCTGTCACTTCCTACCTGGGGGTGCGTGTCGAAGTCCAGGAGCCTGTTAAGATTCAACACTCACAAGGGGGTGGTTCTAAATGTGCGACTCCTAAGAATGCCAATAAGGCCATGCACTCCCGAAAGAAGACGTGTCCGTCAAAAGATAATATCATCCCTGGGGAATCGAACAAATGGTCGATAGGTTCTCCAGTCATCATCAGGCTGGGGGTGCGAACAAATCTCGTAAGAGGATTGTCAAAAAAACAAGTTCTCATTGTCCATGCGAGAGACTTATCAGGGTAGTATTATCAAAATTTAGCTACCCCAGGACCATTTCACAAAGGGTCTTGGTATTTGAGAAACATACAACTTAATTGTCAAAGCTCAGATCAAAATGCTTCCACGAGAGAAAATTCACCATCCATGATGATGAATTCCTTGAAGTCACCATCAACATGGCTGACAATGAAAGTCTCCGATTGCTTCAAAGGACTCTAATCCTGACTTTTTTCTGGGAAGAAAAGTCGATCCAAGGATAGCCCAACGAATGTTTCGGCTTTAATTGGGAGCCACCAGAATTCATGAAGGACTATCCTCGGATGATGAGCCTTTGGATACTTGCTCTGCAATCGCTTCGAACAACACAATGTCCAGCATAGGGGAAGACAGGGAGGTATTAACAATCACTCCTGATCAATTAGCTCAGATACTTCAAAAAACTCTAGCCGAGCAAAAAGAAGAACTCAAAGTTGAGATGAAGGTAGAGATGGAGTTGGCTATGCAATAAATGAGAGAATTACAGGCTCAACAATATTAGTTAGTCGAGTCCAGTGAACAAGCTGAAGCCAGTCACCGCAATGACACAATGGTTCAAACCAATGCCGTCGACAGCGATCCAGAGGAGGACGAACATTTCTTCTCTGACACTCCCCCCAAAGATAAAAATGCTGGGGTTGGTCCAACTCATTCTCCTCAACTTTTTTCGAATGAAGATGTAGACGAGGACAAGATGAAAGAGCTAGAGAGAAAGGTCAGCACCTTAATGTCAGCTCAATAAATTAAGAAGACCAGCATCCCATGCCCATATCCGAGAGAGTGGGAGTCAATTTGATTAACTTCATACCATTTGATGGGAAAGGCTCACCAACCAACACCTGATCTACTTCAAGTCTCACATAGGAGTGATCTCTGGGAACGAACCCTTGATGACTCGGTCATTTGTGGGCACCCTTCGCGAGGTTACCTTCAATTGGTACCGACGTCTCAAGCTTGGAAGCATCAATAGCTGAGATGACATGGAAAGCCTATTTCTCGGCCACTTCTTTGATGATGACACTGAAGTGTTTATCAAAGCTCATCTAGATGAGAAGCAAAAGGACGGGGAGACAGTTGATAATTTCGTCAAATGCTTTCGCAACCAGGTGACGAACTGCCAGGATCCGGTCATGGAGGAATTCATACTCCAGACCTATCATAACAATCTTTCCCTGGACATGTTAGAGGTCATAGGAGTTATACCTTCAATCACGTGGAAAGAGTTAAAATTACACGGTGAACTGGCCGAACACTTTCTTAAAAGAAAGAAGACTGAGAGAAGGCAATCGATGGTTAAGGCACCTGCAACTGATCCAAGATCCTAGAAAGAGTATTCTTTCAAAGATGATGAAGTTCTAGCCATCTTTGAGTACCTCCTCGCTAACAACAAAATCAAGCTGCTACCGATTACAAATCAGGAGGAAGCAAATAAGGCCTCTGATCCAATGCACTATGCGTATCACAAGTGGGTCCATCATCCAACAAAGACTTGTTTTACTTTGAAGAACAGCATTCAAGCCTTGGTTGATATCAGCGTCATAATGACAAAATAAGCCAAATTAGAATGGTGAAGACTCCGACAAGTATAAGAGTATAAACTACTTCTCCATTTCCTCCGATGGGTATACAAGGTTAAACTGCTTTTTCTTATTTCCAATAATAAGAAGTTCTTGGAGAATATTACTCTTAATATTCTTAAGGATGACCCAATAATATGACCGAATACAATTAGAATTAGGTTCGCCAAAAACCTGGGGGTCGAATACCTCAATGCATTCCAATGGGAAGTTCCTGAAGAATACTACACATGGTATTCTTAAGGATAACCCAAAAACAATTGATTATTCAAGGTGAAAACCAATCATCAGAATAATTCATTCTTAATCATGGTAAAAAGGATTAAGAACCTCCCACAGTGGCTATTTAATCATTTCCAATATGATTAAAACCCCCTACTGTGACTTTCGGAGCACTCTTTCGTTGAGATGAGATTCAACGACCGCATATGATCAATCTTTCCTCACAAAATTCTCATGGTGTAATTGTGGAGTGCTTAATAATTCCCGGTCCTCTACCACAAAATCCCTCACTAATCAAATTAATTAATGGTGGGTCCACCAAAATTCTTCACGGTTAAATCCATTCAAACTCTCACTGTGTCTAAGCCTTTAACACTCCTACTGTTGAAGTCCTGACACGACATTCAATATTTCAATCTACTGATTCAGGGAGATTATCAAACCCCTTCATGTTAAGTTCTCACCACTTAACACCAAAAAATCCCCACTGAGTGATTTGTATAAGTTAACACTCCCACTGTTATTTGTATCTCAACTTCTATTTGGTCAAACCTTAAAACAGTTAGAGCAAAAACTAAAATCCCCTCTCGATTCCTTCCAAGAAATAGAGGTCCTCTTTCAAATTGAATGATCAAACCTTTAAATAGTTAGGATCATTTTAAATTTTTCGCATGGTCAAACCTTTAAACAATTAAGGCTGAAGTTGGAATTTTATCTCGGTAAAAGAGAAATCCACCTTCAAATTAGGTAATCAAACTTTCTAATAGTTAGGGTTAAATAAATCTTTCAGATTCTCAGAGTGGAGATCCCACTTTGAGTTTCTTCTTACGCAGGAGATAGAATATAAAATTCTTCCTCTCCTGCACCGAGTTCGTCTTCATCCCAAGAGAAGACACAATCTTTAAACACCAAAATCCATACCTTAGAAGCATGAGAGACTTTATCTCGATCCCTAATTAGAGATAAGTCTACATCTAACACATGCTGCTGTGTGGTCCGTTCCCGCGAGAACGACCAAGTCCACGTATTCGACATCATGGCAGGTTGTTATTAATAATGCCAAAATTCATGATTTGCACACATGGGGGATATTATCTCGATCCATAATTAGAGATAAGCCTACTCCTAACAAGCGTTATCGGGTGGTGCATTCCAGTAAAAACGACAAAGTCTATGTATTCGATATCATAGCACTAAGTCTAAAAGAGTTCATTCTTTCAGCACAACATTACATGTAGAACAGACTTAGACAATCTACATACTCGCCTGACTCAAACAGTAGTCGGTAAAGGCTCATCAAATCCATTGATGACTAAGAGTTTGCCAAAAATCCTATAATGAACAGCTTGCGATGACAGATATGCTCTTCTAACTCGGAGACCTTCTCTTCATAAAGCTTGTACAAGCTTCATCTTCAATCAGCTTTAATAGTCATTGATTCATCAGCTTCATCAGTTGGTCTCGTGACTCGAACACTTGGGGTAGCTTCAGAGATAGTAGATGTATTAACATCTACATCTGGTCCTACAATCAAATCTCACACAAAGAGCTCAACCTAGCGAGCCTACGATGTATGCTCAACTTGCTCTTCCCACACTCCGATGAGTATATGAGTATAAACTGTATCTCCTTGAACCTCCAATAGGTATATAATGTTAAACTGATTCTCGAAACTTCGGTGAGTATACGAGTATAAATTGATTCTCCACACAACAACACCTTAAGAGCTTAACTCTGTAGACTCCAGTTAACGTATGAGTATAAGCTACATTAACGCCACAACGGAGGTCAACGCCGGACAACGCATCAACAATTTTGCCAAAATAAGGCTTAATGACACTATAATGAGGGTCGATGCCGGTCAACGCATCGATAATTTTTCCAAAATAAGGCTCAGGAAAAAATCCAGGTCAAAGGAAAATCTCGGGGAGTTCAATTGTGATTCATAACCAACTCCCGATGAAGATGACCAGTTCAATGTCGATTCAATGACACAAGCTAATTTGGAAATCCATACACCGATTTTAGTTCAAGATTTTGATAACGGTTAGACAATAAACGTAGCACCAGAAGAATTTTAGCTATTTGACAAAATATTGAATAGACTGAAAGATGAAGAAGTCAAAGAATTAAAGGTTGGGTGTATCATATCCAACGTATTCTAGCCTCTTCTATAAAAAAATAAGGCTAAAACACTTTGGAGGGAGTATTTATAGGCGTTAAAATTTTCCTATAGGTTCTCTCACATAGCTCAAGATGAAGCAAAGATGATGAACATTATCATCTTAGTCAGATGAGATTATCTGATGTTGTAAAGAAGCAAACGAGTGCATGAAGCGAGTCAATGAAGCGTACGAGTCAACGAAACGACAAAGTGCGCAATAAGGCGGAACAAGACAAGTCCGTAGAAGACCCTGGCAGCCAAGCCACCTCAAAGTTGCTTGGCTAAGGCTAGGTAGCTTGGCCAAGGTCGAACCACCTTAAGTTGGATCGCACGGCCGAGGCACCTCAAGGTGGCTTGCATAGTGCCGAGCCACCTCGAGGTGGATCGCACCTAGAAGTTCTCGAAATGCGTTTTTGATAGTTTTCTCAAGATTTGATCATTCTACTACCTCCGTGACTACTTTGGGATCATCCTTGAACATGGTTAAGTTGTTATTAACTGAGGATAAGGTCAAATCATCAATTCCTATCTTAAAACGGATCATTCGAAACCTAGAAATACAAGTCTAGGGCCCCCTACACACAGGGGATCTAAAATTTGGAGCTTAGAGGTGAGGTGCTGACATTGTGAGAGCAGACCCACGAGTTTCAGAGTGAGGCTAGCGAGATCTCGGTGAACTTTAGCATAAAGATGAAGATTTCGAGAGATTTGAAGCCCCTTCTACAGCCTTCCGTTTGTTTCCTTTAGATCAGAATTCATTTTGATCTTAAGAAGAGTATAATCTTACTTTGTTGAGGTTATTTACTTCAGTTCCTATTTCTTCTAAGAAACGAGATCAACCGGATATGATACTCGACGGTCCACAGATCAAAGATTCCCCGACATAGGCAAAGATTTCACGCAAGCAGCGATCGATAAACGATTCTACGTGTGTTTCTAGGAGATCCCCCTATTTGTTTTCATTGTGTAAGAAAGTCTTATAAAAAGACTAACTTTCTTTTTTTTTAATGCACAAGATGATAAATGTGTAATGGATTTAGCACTAAAAAAGATTTCCGACGCAAACAAGAAAAAGGTGCGGCACTTGAGAGGACCAGCTTGAGCAGTAGATGAGGCCATTGTTCATGTGGAAACCAATAGCAGAGCGAATGTCTCGACTGTAGTGACATCTGGTAGAATGTGAGCAGTAGGAGCAACAACAACTACTTGTAGGCTCGGAACCTGAGTTCCTATTAGTGAAGTAGAACTAGTCGTGACAACATGCAATGCTCCTCCTATCAAATCAATAGCCGCAACAAATTTATCTTCGGTAGCCGAGTCAAGAATAGCTGTAGATTCAGCTAAAATAGCTAGAAGGATGTTTGCCCCAAAAAAGAAATTGTTAGCATAATCAAAATATATAAAGAGTGTGAAACTGTTTTACCTAGAGCAAGAGGAGTGTCCACAATGCTCGCACTAGGTTCCTACTGGGACCTGATGCGACGTCGAAGTAGAGGGACGCCATCTTTAGATTGAGGCTCAGCCTCAGCTTCAATGCGCTCCGCTGGAGGGGCGATGGCTACTTGAGCTTTCCGCCGTGGTCTCTTTGAGACAATACGTTTCAACTTCTTAGTCAGCTCACGTCTCTTAGACTTCTTCCTTACTTGCCTTGAGGCTCTAGCTTCTTCAGTTTGCTCTACAACAACATCAAACAATAAACATAGCGAGGCAACAATTCTAAATTTGAAACAATAAATGAGGACGAATGCACCCATAGGGTCTACTTCTGGAAGATTCTCCTCAAGGGTAGTAGATGTGGAGAGCTTTGAGACAAAAGCAATGGTCTCTGTAGGCATTCAAAAGACTCGCCTACACGAACAAGTTCTTCACGCTCGAGCCTGAGCGAATCATTGCCAAACGAAGGACCCTCGTGTTCTTCATGCTTCTGGAAGTATCTCCTCAAGGGTAGTAGATGTGGAGAGCTTTGAGACAAGAGCAATGGTCTTTGTAGGCATTCAAAAGACTCGCCTACACGAAAAAGTTCTTCACGCTCGGGCCTGAGCAAATCATTGCCAAACGAAGGACCCTCGCATTCTTCACGCTTCTGGAAGAGTCTCCTCAAGGGTAGTAGACGTAGAGAGCTTTGAGACAAGGGAAATGGTCTTTGTAGGTGTTCAAAAGACTCGCCTACACGAACAAGTTCTTAATGCTCGGGCCTGAGTGAATCACTGCCAAATGAAGGACCCTCGCCTTCTCCCGCTCTAGTGGGTGATGCGCCAGCTATAACAGCCTCCACTATAGGCAAGAAAGGGGTGGGTATATAACTCTCATGCTCTTCAACACGAGGAGACCCACAGAGCATGCTCTTACCAAGTTCTTCAAGAATTTCCTGATAAGTCTTATGGGGACTTGAATGCTGAGTCTCTTCTCCTACCATGACATCCTCAGCGCGTCGGAATTCTCTAAAACCCGGCAGGCGACTCCTCTTGGAAACATCCCAAGATCATAGATGACCCCTAATGAGGCGTAACCCTTAAGAATTAACGTTGAAACTTGGGTTCGTCGCAATTGTAGTGTAGTGCCACTTGCAGTAAGCAAAGGTCTTTTGGAGTGGAGGACTTTATTGTGGAAGTGAGAAACAGGTGCTTGTACATCATGTGACTGTCCAGAACCACCCTTGCTCCATTAATGAGGCTACCCTTAGACTGCAGACGGGTATTCAGGTTGTTGACTTATAATTGATCATAGTCGAATTGGTGAGCAAATCGTCAAGGCAAGTAGGGCTCCAGTTGACATGTCGGTCCATGGAGATAAATTAAGTACCCGAGATGTATATTCACAAGCCATCTGAAACAACCAATCGATTGAGAAGTGTGTCCATGGCCGTTTGACTCGCCCTTAAAATTTTGGCCATAATTAGTCTTGGGGACATGAGGGAAGCACCTAAAGAAGTTAAAGTTACTGTGGTCCCGCAAGGCGTTCCTCATTGTGGACGTATGCCCCTTGGTCCAAGAGGGGTTTTCCAACCTCTAGATGGAAGGGGTAGCCTAGTCTTCATCTCGAGCAGAAGGTGCAGTCATGAGGGTGGGTCAGTGCATCACAAACCACACTATCAAATAGGCGTAAGGATGCTCCACCCGAGGACTTTTAATACCCTGACAGAATTGAGAATATAGCTACCACAATCCTCCGAATACAAGCAATCATGGCTAGGAGGAGAGCATATGAATAACCGTGTGCCAGACGAACGATCGGAAACACAACTTCCATCGACAAAGTGTCAAAGTTGTGTGTGGGGACGACAATATACTTCAACCACTACTTAAGGAACCCCGCCAATAGCACCTTATGGGAGATTGGCTCTTCATCTTAGTAGAAAAAGCTCCCGAACTCCGTACCACACTCGTCAAAAGTGGTCACGTATGATGTAGGGGGGAGAGAAGATGCGCTGCGCTAATACAATTTCATCACAGGGGTTCAGCGGTGCAATGGAGACTTTCTTCTAGTCTAATTGTTGGAAAAGGTAGTTAGCGTAGGTGTTGTGGCTGAGGGACAAGCCTTTATTCTTCGTACATCCATTGGTGTTCAAGCAGATGTAGTAGTGGCACGTCAGCTCCTAAAAAGTTTTAATAACCTTGGGATGGATCATCCACGTCTACTAGCTCCCTGTACCCTAGGATATATTCTTCATATGGATATCCTCCCAGCGGTAGCCCCAAGACTTCTACCATCTCATGGAGCGCTATTCCCAGCTCTCCGTCAGGGGTGAAGAATGTACGTGTGTCGAGATTGTATAATTCCAACACGCTGATTAACTATTGAGCGTTGTTCTTCAACCCAAACTGAGTGGCTCTGATTTGCGTGAAAAGACCATACTCTTGCAGGTCGTCATAGTTCTCCTACAGAATATGTACCGAGGTCCAATATATCAGGAATGGTTATGAAATCCCCAAACAAGAAGACAAGCTTTTGAATCTTGTTCCAGTTAGTTGTCTCCATTGGAGCATCCAAAATCAGGCGCCTCAAAGTTGTGCTCGAAGGCTCAGCAAGCCGTCGGACCACCTCTTTACTTTTATTTTCAAAGATTAGGATGTTATCAAAAATGAGATAGCGAGATTGGTCCTCTTCGACCCAGTATGCATCTGAGCTAATGTCGCCATGTAGAGAAATGGGAGCAGATGAATGCATAACTACAAGGAGCAATACAATAAAGTTAGCCCAAATAAGCCAAATAGGGTAAGCCTTAGCTAAAAGACGAGCCTCGCCAGAGAAATGACACGAGATTCATCCATCAGATTAACCTCGTCAACAAGACGAACTTCCTCAAACAAACAAACCTCGTCAGATAAACGAACCTCGTCTATGAGATGATCCTCGTCAGATAAACGAACCTCGTCTATCAGATGAACCTCGTTCATAGGATGAACCTCATTCATAGGATGAACCTCGTCCATTGGATGAACCTCGTCCATCTGACGAACTTCATCTCAAAAGAACTTCACTGGGTAGATCAAGAGGGGACTATTAGTCTCCTTGACATAATTAAATCAAAGAGGACAGATCAACCGTCCGTTCATCAAAAGTTCAAGCGTTCTATGGGAATTGTTCTAACACAAACTTTGCATTCAATTGTGCTGTAAGAGTCCGATCCAATGAGGACCATACCTGAAATAATAGGTAAAGGGGCAGCGTTGCTCGAATAACTGGCTGACTTCTTGCCCTTGCCTTTGCCTACGGTAGTTTTTGGGGCCATTGGTTTCAGTGAGGAAAAGTAAAAGCTTGAAGCTTTGGAGAGAAGAAGAAATGGTAAATCTTAAAGACGAAAGTCTGACAGAGGCGAAACAACTTATAGATTGAAGAAGAAGATGATTTAACTTCTCAAGATGCGGTCGCCTATTATAGGCGGGAAAACCAAATCAGCGGCCAAGATATGCTTCGCAGATCTCTAGGCTACAACTGTCGGCCGTTCAAAAGGCCTGAAAAAGCATAATGATGAAAGCGTTCAGCATTTAATGCTGATTGATGTGATTGATAGTCCCCCGTGGGCTTAACTAAGTTTGAGCGACGAGGCTCAATAGGTTGTCGAACCTCGCCTCAAAATTGTTCGCGGGAAAAATTGCCTCCATTGATGTTATTGTTTTCTTAAGCAACAGTTTATCGGTTATAAAAGATCCGGTCTTTTTATAAGATCCGGTTATAACAAAATCAAAAAATCTAAAAAAAGATTACAACTTTCCTTTTTCAAACAAATCGCAAGATCCTGTTTTGCGGTCTCTTGCTTGTGTGGTTTCTTCGCCTACGCCGGGGTTAATCCGTAGACCACCACGCGATCTTGATCCGATCGGATCTACACGGTATGATGGGTGTTATTTCGTGAAGGAAATAACAGCCGGGGGGATTAGTTCACCAAGGAAATAATCGCCCGAAGTAATCGAAATCGACCAAGCGAAATCGAGACTCTTCTCGGGATCAAAAACTAAGTTTTGATCCGGAGGATAACCGTGTAGATCTCAGATCTGATCTCTCTCAAACTCCTATCTTATTTGGCGTGGATGATCACCAAGAACCAGATCTGAAAAGTCCAAAACTCCAAGATTCCGAAGCTTCAACCTTTTTTAGTCTTGAGCCTTTAATCCAGCAGAGTTTCGCCTCCAAAAATCCCCCCTCAACAAATGAGCCCTCATCTCCTATTTATAGGCTCCTCAAACCAGATTTGGGCTCAGATCTGAGCCCAGATCTGGGTGGCTCGGCCACCGAGCCACCCAAAGGGTGGCTCGGCCACCGAGCCAACTTGGTGGCTCGCCGAGCCACCTCTTGGTGGCTCGGTTTTGGCCGAGCCACAAAGTGGTGGCTCGGCCACCGAGCCACCAAGAGGTGGCTCGGCCACCGAGCCACCAAGAGGTGACTCGGCTTTGGCTGAGCCACCTAGGTGGCTCGGTTTTATCCGAGGCCTCCAGGCATTTGCTGTTTTGCCGTTTTCTGGTTTCGCGGTTTATCCGAACTCTGATTTGTTGATCTGGACTCTAATTTGGCTGTCCGGATCCTAATTTGGCAGTAAATCCGCTTTGGTGTTCGAGTTCGCTCCCAGATCCGATCTTGATTTGATCTTGATTCGTTCGAGTCCGTTCTTGATTGATGTGGTGGACTCTTCGGTTGGATGACTCGTTGATTCATCGGCCCGTTAGCTTGATTGGGCACGCGATTGGATGTATTTCGTTGTTTGTGTACGGTTCGTTAACCTCGTCTCCTCATTAATCCGCTTCGTCACGTCTCACATGTCTTCGGTGTTGTGGTCTAACGAACATGCTTGGATATATCGCCCGATGGTTCGTTGGTTTGTCGAATCACCGTGCCGAGCTATGTTAAGGGATCCTTAGGTAGTTTTATACGCCTACAGATACCCCCTCCAAAGTATTTTAGCCTCGTTCTTTTATGGAAGAGTCTGGAATACTTTGGATATGATTGTCCCAACCTTCAATCAGTGTAACGGGACCTTGGAATGGCTTCTGTTCTTGATTCTTTCAATCCACCATGCTATTCGGTGCTTTGTCGAATGTCTGCAAGGGTTCCGGTGCTGCATTTATTGTCTGACCATTGTCGGAATTTTGAACTTGAAGTCAACTCCTGATTTTCTGATCTTTAGCTCGTGCTTGTTGTTTCAACATGGAACTGACCATCGATTGTTGGCGTTGAGTCTTCATTTGCAACGCGTTGTCCGGCGTTTGAGCTTCATTGTGATGCGCTGTCCGGCGTTTGAGCTTCATTGTGACGCGCTGTCCGGCGTTTGACAAAGTTTATACTCGTACGTCTGCTGGAGTCTACACAGTTTAAGCTCTTAAGGAATTGGAGCATGGCGGTGCTGCAGGACCAAATTTTACAGTTGTTTCGTCTGCATATATGGATCTTATCCTGAAGTTGTTGGATGCCTAAGTCATGAGACCAACTCATAAATTTGATGCGTCAATGACTCGCATTTATAGAATTTTTGGCAAATTCTCAGCCATCAATGGGTTTGACGAGCCTTTACCGACTACCGTTTGAGTCAGGCTAGCATGCGGATTGTTTAAGTCCGTTCCGCATGTGACGTTAAGCTAAAAGAGTTAACCCTTTTAGTGCTACGATATTGAATACGTAGACTTCGTCTTTCTCATGTGAAAAGACTAAACAGCGACGTGTATCAGACGTTGACTTAGGATTTTTGGCAAATTCTCAGCCCTCAACAGATTTGACGTGCTCTTACCGATTACCGTTTGAATCGAGCTTACATGCGGATTGTTCTAAGTCCATTCCACATGTGACGTTGTGCTAAAGGAATGAATTCCTTTAGGCTTTGTGCTATGATGTCAAATACATAGGCTTTACCATTTGTTACGGGAATAGGCTACTCGGCAACGCGTGTTAGGCGTTGACTTTAGGATTTTTAGCTAACCCCCAGCCTTCAACGGATTTGATTAGCCTTTACCGACTACCGTTTGAGTCGGGCTAGCATGCGGATTGTTTAAGTCCGTTCCGCATGTGACGTTAAGC
>BQKN01062498.1:120282-149840 GCA_022839385.1 Asparagus kiusianus
GTTCCGCATGTGACGTTAAGCTAAAAGAGTTAACCCTTTTAGTGCTATGATATTGAATACGTAGACTTCGCCATTGTTACGGGAATAGGCTACCTAGCAACGTGTATTAGACGCTGACTTATCCCCGCTTAGGCTTCGGGATAAAGGTCCACAGGATCAGGTTCTGGTGTCTTTTTGGCCGGTAAAAGACTAAACCGGCGACGTGTGTTAGGCGTCGGCATATCCTTTCTTAGAATTCAGGATGAAATTCCTCATGCGTGTAAGGCATGGATTTTGGTGTTATTAATAACAACCTGCCACAATGTTGAATATGTGGACGTGTGTTTTTTTTAACGGTTAAGAACTAACCGGCAGCGCGGATTAGGCGCAGACTTATCCCTGCTTAGGTTTCAGGATAGGATACCCCAGAATCGAACTCTGGTGTCTTTTTCTACGGAGAAAGACTAAACCGGCAGCGCGTGTTAGGCGCAGACTTATCCCTGCTTAGGATTCGGGATAAACTTCCTAGGATGAATCCTAGATTGATAAATTCTTGGAAAAGGTTAGGAAAGGAAGAATTTTACATTCTATTTCCCGGTCTTCTTTTAGGGTGAAGGCGATCCCGATGCGGGAGAAGAAGAATTTTATATTCTATCTCCCAAAGCTGAAGAGGAAGAATTTTATATTCTATCTTCAGATGCAAAGGAAACTCGGGGTGGGATCTCCACCCCTATAATCCAGAAAGGTGAAACTAGAAGTGGGATCTCCACTCCGAGAATCGAAAAGATTCGGATAACCCTAACTGTCAGAAGGTTTGATTACCGAACTAAAGATGAATTTCTCATTTATCGAGAGTGAATTGTGGTTTTGGCCCTAACTGTAGGAAGGTTTGACCAAGCGGGAGTTTGAGGTGACCCTAACTATAGGAAGGTTTGATAACTCGATTTGAAAGTGGACCTCTCGTTCATTGGAGGAATCAAGAGGGGATTTTGGTTTTGGTCCTAACTGTAGGAAGGTTTGACCAAGAAAATTAGATGTAACATTCTTTCGGGAACTTTCCGTTACATGAATCATCCACCCCCAGCTTCTTCGCGAAACTAGGTTTATCATTGCACTCAGTTACATGACCGGGTTATCCTTAAGAATATAAAAATTCTCCAGGAACTTCCCGTGAAAGAAATAAAACAGTTTAGACTCATATACATGTTAGAGTATCAGGGAGCAGTTTAACTTATACCGGTCGGAGGATTGAGAAGCAGTTTATACTCTTATACTTGTCGGAGTCTTGTTGTTCTCAACTAGTTTACCCTAGCGTTATGACGCCGGCTTCAACCAAGGTCTGAATGTTATTCTTTAACGTAAAACAGGCCTTGGTGGGATGAAGAATCCTCCTGTGGTACGCGCAGTACTTCGGATCCGCAGTATCGTCAGCTTCCTCCTGATTCATGATCGGTGGCAGCTTGATCTTGTTATTTTCAAGGAGGGATTCGAAGATGGCTGGAACATCTTCATCCTTGAAGGAGTACTCTTTTTGGAGCCTCTGATCCGAAGTCTTCTGCTGTCTCCGGGGCTGCTGTTGCGACGTTTGATTAGCATCAACAGCAGCTGCAGGTGCCTTGCCCTTACCACGGGAGGCGAAGTTTGACTTCGGAGGATTAGTCGTCGATTGGCTCCTCTCGGCCTTCTTCCTTCGGAGGAAGCGTTCGCCTTGTTCAGCGCGCACCTTCAAGTCTTTCCAAGTGTTGGACGGTGCTGTCCCTATTGCTTCCAATACGTCCAATGCGAGGTTGTTGTGGCAAGTCTGGAGAATGAACTCCTCAGTGATCGGGTCCCGACAGTTCATCGCCTTGTCCCCGTCTTTCTATTTCTCGTCAAGCAACGACCCGATGGATATCTCGGTGTCGTCGTCGAAGAAATTGGTGAGGAATTTAGTCTCTATGTCGTCCCAGCTATTCACACTTCCTGGCTTGAGGCGGCGATACCAATCGAAGGCGGCTCCACGAAGAGTGCCAACGAAGGACCGTACCATCAGAGGCTCATTACCAGAGATAACCCCTAGGTGTGATTTGAAGTAAATCAAATGCTGAGTGGGTGAACCCTTCCCATCAAACGACGTGAAGTTAATTAGATTGAACTTCACCGGATACGAGATTGATTCCCATTCTCTTGGGTATGGACAAGGAATGCCCGTCTTCTTCATCTCTTGAGCGGAAATTAACGTATTGATTTTGCTCTCGAGGTTTTTAATCTTCAAATTTTCACCTGTATTCTCGTTAGCACGATTCTGAGGTGGAAGTATGGCGTTATGACTAGCATCTTCGATACCACCCCATGCATTGACGGGAGGATTATTGGCATTGTGAGCTTCATCCGCATCTGTGTGTTCATCTTCCTGATTAACCTGGTTACGACGACTTGGTTCGCCTTGCTGGTTTCTTAGTGCTTGGATTTGCTGGTCATGCATTTCTCTCATATTCTGCATGGCCATCTGCATTTCGAACCTGAAGTTCTCCTATTGTTTAGCCATGGCTTCTTCGAGCATCTTGGCCACTTGTTTCGCACTTATCATAAGGGACTCGCGGGGTTGTCCTTCGCTGGACACTGTGTTATCTGATGCGACCGCAGAGCAGGTATCCGATTTTTCATCTTCTGAAGGTGGTCTTGTCCGAACCCTACCATAAGTTGCTCGTATGATGGCTGCAGACTGCAGACGGGTTACACACCGGGGTGCTTCCGGAATCGACTCGGGATTATCCTGTGTCAATGTCCCTTTGCTGGTCATATTAGTGGAGACCCTCGGAAATTCTCCATCTTCAACCACCGTTCTTCTTCATCAGAAACGCCTAGGCCTTGGTTTTGGCGTTTTGGTAGTGAGACTTTCGAAAACCGAAATTCTTTCGGGGACTGTCTTGATACAGTTGCACTCAGACAATACTGCCCGAATGAGTTTGGAACAGGGGCATTGAGTCTCTAGTTCTCGAGGACTCCTTTTTACTGGTTTTACTCGTACCCCCAACACGATGGTACAACTCGTCAGCTTGAAGGTCGGAGCAACTTATCGTGTGTTGGCACGACTTCTCAGGTATAACGCTATCATCATCAGACGACAAGGTTTCCTTCTGAGGGCGAACTGCCTTCCTTGGGCTTTCAAGAGTCACGCGCCTCGAAACATGCCTTCGTGGGCATGAATTCTCAGCTGGCTCCTGGACTTCAATGCGCAAACTGGTGCGCGTAGCTGCCATAAACTCCCTGTTATGTTGAGGGTGGCGGCGACCCCCAGCATTTTGAGTCGTTCGGGGCTTCTTTATCGGGCCCAAACGTTCTTGAACTGGAGCTTTGCATCGCTCATCGGGAAGTAGACTGAGGCACTCCAAAACTGACATCCTTCTTCGGGATGGTCCTGCGGGATCTCCCGAAGTAGCTATGAGAATTATCGGCGATTTAGGTTGGTTCGCCGGAGGTTAAACTTTTGCTGAAGGCTGCAATGGTTGCTCTTTAGCTTGAATCACCGCTTCAGACTTCGGCCTCCATACTTGGCGGGTTGGTGGCGGCTTTTTGGCCACTTCCTTCTGTAGTTTTCTGCGGGCTTCTTGGACTTGGGTCCGTGCCTGCGCTGATAGTGTGCGGCGCTTGCGAATGCGCTCCTCAACCGTCGAACGATTCCGTTTGACCCGGATCCATTTATTCGTTGGCGGCTTGGAGGAGCTGCCATTCACTGGTCGTTGAGGCTGTTTGCCTCTCCTGTTCTTCAGATCCGCGTTATAGCGGAATCTGTCAGTTGACTCCATCGCCTTTGCGAATTGCCACGCCAGGTGTTGACGTCGCCTCTGTCGGGCTCTCTTTGAGAGAGTCACTACGCCCTCGGCGACGGAGGAATTAGCAAGGACAGATTTGACCTTGTTGGAGGTCGGTTGAACTTTACTTGATACAACTTTGGCATCAATCGGAGTGAGATCTACGTTGGTATTCTCCACTTCTTCATACCAACGGACTTCTCCTAGAGGAGAACTTGCGGGGGGAGGTGGATCCGGACGAGGATGATAGATACTCCTCGAACTTTTGTTGGTCGAATTCGTACTCGACCTCCTCCTCGACCGGGATCAAGATCCGCGGCTGCGACGTAACGATCTCGGCAGCGAGATCGGTGGCTCCCACTGTGGTCGCCAGATTGTTCGTGGGAAAAATTGCCTTCATTGATGTTATTGTTTTCTTAAGCAACAGTTTATCGGTTACAAAAGATCCGGTCTTTTTATAAGATCCGGTTATAACAAAATCAAAAAATCTAAAAAAAGATTACAACTTTCATTTTTCGAACATATCACAAGATCCTGTTTTGCGGTCTCTTGCTTGTGTGGGTTCTTCGCCTACGCCGGGGTTAATCCGTGGACCACCGCGCGATCTCAATCCGGTCGGATCTACACGGTATGACGGGTGTTATTTCGCGAAGGAAATAACAGCCGGGGGGATTAGTTCACTAAGGAAATAATCGCCCGAAGTAATCGAAATCGACCAAGCAAAATCGAGACTCTTCTCAGGATCAAAAACCAAGTTTTGATCCGGAGGATAACCGTGTAGATCTCAGATCTGATCTCTCTCGAACTTCTGCCCTATTTGGCGTGGATGATCGTCAAGAACCGGATCTGAAAAGTCCAAAACTCCAAGATTCCGAAGCTTCAACCTTTTTTAGTCTTGAGCCTTTAATCCAGCAGAGTTTCGCCTCCAAAAAATCCCCCCTCAACAAATGAGCCCTCATCTCCTATTTATAGGCTCCTCAAACCAGATCTGGGCTCAGATCTAGGCCCTGATCTGGGTGGCTCGGCCAGGTGGCTCGGCCACCGAGCCACCAAGAGGTGGCTCGGTTTTGGCCGAGCCACCAAGTGGTGGGGCGGCCCCCCAGCCACCCAGAGGTGGGTCGGTTTTGGGCGAGCCCTCCAGGTGTTTGCTGTTTTGTCGTTTTCTGGTTTCGCGGTTTATCCGAACTCTGATTTGTTGATCTGGACTCTGATTTGGCAGTCTGGATCCTGATTTGGCAGTAAATCCGCTTTGGTGTTCGAGTTCGCTCCCGGATCCGATCTTGATTTGATCTTGATTCATTCGAGTCCGCTCTTGATTGATGTGGTGGACTCTTCGGTTGGATGACTCGTTGATTCATCGGCCTGTTAGCTTGATTGGGCACGTGATTGGATGTATTCCGTTGTTTGCGTGCGGTTCGTTAACCTCGTCGCCTCGTTAATCCGCTTCGTCGCGTCTCACATGGCTTCGGTGTTGTGGTCTAACGAACATGCTTGGATATATCACCCGATGGTTCGTTAGTTTGTCGAATCACCATGCCGAGTTGTGTTAAGGGACCCTTAGGCAGTTTTATATGCCTACAAAAATGTCGAGGCTCATCTCGAAACGATGATGTTTGTCTAGAACCACAAGGTTCACCCCAGAGCATCGAAGCTCGCCAAAAGATCAAGCTCGTCATACATACCAATCTCATTGTAGCCAAAAAGTTTAAAGTATTTTAGACCCCATGCGACCCAATTTAGGTCTGAAAACTTTGAAGAGGTCTTGTATGCACTAAAAATCGCCTAGAGACAAAGGAGTGTCAAAGCTCTCTACGAGCATGATGAGGGTCTTCACAATAACGAACCTCATCTCAGTTAATGAGGGTCATCTCTACCTTAAAAAGACTCACAACACCTCATCACTCAGAAGATGAAGCTCATTATTAGAGATGAGGTTCAAAGCTCGTCACTTGGGAAAAAACTCCTATAGAAAATAAAGCCTATTCAGAAGACGAAGTTCACCAGATGAAGGCCATCAAAGACGAACCTCGCCAAGCAGTGCCTCACCCCTCAGAAGATGAAGTTCATCATTGAAGATGATGTTCACCCAAAGAAAAGGCCCTCAATGCCTTATTCTTCTAGAGACGATCCTCCTTCAGAAAACAACGCTCATCATTGGAGACGAAAATCCTTCAGAGAATGAAGTTCATTCAAGAATGAGGCTCACCACATAGTAAGACTCGTCCTATCAGACGAACCTCGATGGGTAGAAAGTCTCTTCTCATCAGATGAACCTCACCACGCAGCAAGGCTCATCTCATCAAATGAGGCTCAATGCCAATAGGCTAACGGCCATGAAGACCCAGTCATCCCACACGAGCTAAAACCAAGGAGTCCATTACGCTCTTTATCCTATGATCTCAGCGTCAGTTATGTGCTAATGGCCTATAAATAGCCGTGAGCAGCTATAAGGGACAGACACATGAAGACACACACTTAGACAACTTTTAGAGAGCACTTTGACGCACGTACGTCAAGAACCAACAACAGCCACAAGTGGCGACTGAAGCACTCGACAAGAGGCTAATTTTCTACTCAGGTTGGAAGCATTCTTGCTCCGATCATCAATGAGAAGTAAGCTTTGTACGAGCATTAAGCGAGGCATCTCATCGCCACATCGAGCCCACGTTAAACAAAGGAGAAGTAAATTTTTCTTGAAGGAGAACGATTACAAATTTTTTTATCAAGCGATAGAATCTTTTCTTATAACTAAAATAGTTGCAGAACCAGTTGTTTCATCTTTTTCGGGACCCTACACCTGGTAGATTCGTATCTCGTTGTTTATCAAGGGCATGGGTAATATTAAGCTAAGGACCCTAGAATGGCCCAATACCTAGGGAAGGTTAAGGAGCACTTGTGCAAGTTTAAAAAATTCAAAATTGAGCAAGTACTCTAAGCCTACAATAGCCGGGAATATGCTTTGTTCGAGCTCGATTCCTCAAGCTCAAGGAAGAACCAAGGGCCCGCATACAAAGATACCTTAAAACATCCCAGCACCACTGAAGCTTCTGCACACTAAGTTATGTAGATTGAAGTGTCAACAGAGCCATGTTAGATGGACCTTCTGATCCAATACTTGACTGAAGAAACATTGTAAGAATATCCTCTAGAAGCAAGGAGTCTAGAAAGAAATGATCGGAGATACCTCGTGATTGACAATCAGCTATATTAGTTGTCATAAGCCACTAGCAGTATGGGGCCCTGCCTTTGATGTCTCCAACCTAAAGAAGCAAATTATGTCTTAAGGGAGATTCATCGAGTAACATGTAGAAAACACCTAGGGGCTAGAACTCTAGCCCAGAAGGCTATCAAATATGGACATTACTGGCCAATCATTCTAGTTGAGTCTAAGATGCTCGTCTCTCGATGCAAGATGCTAATTTTTTTCAAGCATGCCCCAGGCTTCGACAAATGAACTCACCACTCTTATCAATCTAAACCCGTTTGTTCAGCGGGGATTCAATTTGTTAAAGCACTCCTAATGCCAGTAGGCTAGTAAAAGTTCTTGATCGTTGCCATAGACTACTTTACAAAGTGGATAGAGGCCAAGCCTTTGGCCAATATCAGTGAGAGCAGCATCACCAAATTTGCATGGAAACCTATTTTCTATAGATTTAGGATACCTATATCTTTCATCACACACAATGAAACTTAATTTAACAGTAAAGGTTTTCATAGCTTCTATGAAGAATGGAAGATCCTGCTTAAGATCACCTTTGTAGCACATCCCAAGTGCAATGGCCTCGTTGAGGTTGCGAACAAACGTTTGCTTCAGGCCTTGAAGAAGAAGGTGGATTATGCAGTCAGAAACTAGATTGAAGTGTTACCTGGGATTTTGTGGCTATATATAATGATCTGCAATAATTCCAGAGGATGTTAGCCATTTCAAACTAGCATGGGGGGCAGAGGTAGTCGTCGCGGTAGAGGTCGGCATGCCAACCACCCAACTACATGACTTTAATGCAGAATCCAACATTACCGGGCTTCGACTCGAACTAGATCTTATTAATGGAAGCAGAGAGGAGGCACTATGATTACAAGATAATAATCAGCAATGCATCACCTGGCACTACAAAATAGAGTCCGACCTCAAAGATTCAAAGTTGGTGACCTTATTCTACGTAAGGCCATCTTTGATAGAGATGCCAAGCAAGGAAAAATGGCCGCTAACTAGGAAGGGCACTTATTGACTACAAGGTCATGATGAAAGAATCTTACAACACTCTTGGAATATTGATCTTATGAAAAAATACTTCCAATGAATGTAATTGTAGGACTTATGTTTATGAATCAATATCTTGTTATCTCATTCTTCTACATTTTTTTAGTACGCTAACCCTTGATGTCATATTCATGAATAAATCCTAAGCATGTACCGAAGACCTTGGTGCCCACTTGGATTAAAGCTAATGGACGAAGCCGAGTCATCTCAACTCGGTCATCACCGACTCTAAGCCCTTAGTGTCATATTCATAAATAAATCCAACGCATGTACCAAAGACCTTGGTGTCCACTCAGAATAAAACAAAGACAAGAATCTGAGTCATCTCAACTCATTCATCACCAACTCTAATCCCTTGGTGTCATACTCATGAATAAATCCAAGGCATGTACCAAAGAACTTAAAGTCCAATAAAACCAAGGCACAAAGCCAATTCATCTCAACTCAATCGACTTTAAACCCTTGGTGTCATATTCATGAACAAATCAAAGGCACATATCAAAGACCTTAGTGTCCCCTCATAATAAAACCAAGGCACAAAACTGAGACATTTCAACTCGGTCATCACTGAGTCTAAGGCCTTAGTGCCATATTCATGAATAAATCTATTGAACGTACCAAAGGCGTTGGTGTCCACTCAGAATAAACCCATGGCCTAAAATCTGGTTAATAATACTCGATACATATTAATTTTTATATATTCACACAAAACAATGCATTTGCACAAATTAGAATGACAAAAGGGAATTTCTTTCATTTATATATCAAAAGTATGTATAGTACATCAAAAGCACTTACAATTATTTAATAAAACAAAAAAGAGAGCTGGAGCCGAACTGTAAGCCAGAACCAGAGTAGAATCAAGAGTGGAAGTAGGACCCGATTCGACAATGGGCGTGAGTCAATGATTCAAAAACTTCCTTTCCTCAATCTTGATTCACATATCTTGGTCATCACCCTCACCCACTTTACTCACCAAGCTATCATCACTAGAACTTCCACCCATTCCTTAGATAGGCTCCTTTTTGTCCTTAACCTCATTGTCACAACTAACATGAGTTCGCCAACTCTCTGCTCAATTTCCTCAAGAGTGTGAAGTTAGTTGTTCACACGAGGAGGGTAGTTTAACCACTCAGGGTGGGACTTGAGTTCTAGTTGGAGCTGCCTCACAAACCCAGCCTTACAAGCCAATGCCACGTCTACCTTCCTGAAAGTATCATTACGATAATTCTTGATGATCTTGTACCGGTAAGCCTTAGACTCCAGGTGATCAAGATGACCCTGTAGTGCCCTGATCTTAGAGAGGAATGACTTACACTGTCACTTGGCCTCCAGAGCGGCCAGGTGGCCTCCTACCTTAACTTCCCTTGTTCAGCTTCCTCACCTTTCAGTCAAATCTTCATCTCCTTAGTGCCCAATGGAGCCACTCAAGCCCACTCGTAGGCATCATTTCCCTTTCAGGTCTTTGCCTCTAACTATTTCATCTTTCTATACCATTCATGAATCATGGTCAAGAAGGCAGAGGCCTTCCTAAAGCTTTTTTATTGATCAATAGGCCTTAGCAAATTGGTTTGACCATTGGCTACACATGGCAAGGAAACCCTTTATCTTCTCATCCCGCTTTTCCATCTCTTGTTCTAACTGACCTTGATCCCTTCTTAGCACTATTAGCTCACTCTCCTTCATTGCTGCCCTTAAGTTGGCTGCTTCTCGAGCGGCCTTCCACAAATTCCATGTCCTCTCAAATCTTGAAATAGCGCTTTCGCACGTGCATGAACTAGATATATATTTTATGTTCCACAAGAGCCCCTTTAGCAAGTAGCTCTTAAGGGTTTGATGGAGAAAAAAATCCAAAATCTTACCAAGGATTTTGTCATCATAGGGCAGTAAAAACTGGTCCGATGCCCTAGCCTAGGTAGCCCTGGGCTCCAAGACTGACACCCTTTCATCAAGTCGACACCCACAAACTGGTTCTCCTACGACGGATACTTGTCATACCAAGGTCGAGCCTCTACTAACCCTATCAGCAGTGTCAACAACTCGTCCTACTTAGCTTGACAAAGCTCATCAATATAGTGGGGAAGGACCGCTCAAAACTTGGTTCCTGTTCTGCCTCAAAAGTAGGGCCCTCAGTTGTCGCATCCTAGATAACTGGGGCCTCTTCACAATTCAACTTATTTCTAGGTCGGTGAGCAAATTTAGCTCAGCTACAAAAAGATTATCACTACTGGAACCCTTCGCTAAGGACTCGTCTTCTAAATTAACGACATCAGACGTAGTGACCTGGGGACTTCCCTAGGTTGAAAGGGTAGAGACCTCATTAGCAGGCCCGGGTGTGGCTTTACTCACTTGTAGGGATAGGACCACACCTAGTTGCCAAATCACTACCTCCCCCTTGAGTAGAAAGGGGAGTGCTCACCTCCGTTTCAACCCCTACCTTCTTCGAGGGCTCGTCGTCCCTTGAAGGGCCCTGACTCCTCACCTTTAGCTTCCTCTTCCTCCTCTTCTCCAAACTCCTAGCATGAGTTGTGGTCGGGCTTATAACTACCAATCGAGCTACTATTTTGGTTGCATTGGCTTTTATCTACTCAGCCTTCAGCTATGACAACGAGGTCCCTAAGACCTTGAAGACTTGTTGGAGAAAGGGATGAATTGAAAAGCATAAACCATACTCCTAAAGGTGGAAGTATACCGGATTCATGTTTCCACTCTGATGGTAGACTTGCTGATCTTTTGACAACGTTTGTAGAGTAAACCCCTAGGGAATATAGAACTAGTTATAGTAAGTCTCAAGGATCGATGGGAGCACCTTAGAATGAAACTCCGAAAGCAAAGTGATCCTAGCTTCATTGCAAGTAAGAGTGCTTGGAGCAGAGGAAGTCATAGATTCCGGTCAAGACCAAGAAAATTGAAGGATATGATCAGAAATCGCACAAACATGGTGAGCAAACTACAGGCTCTTGAATACTAGTAGACTAAGTTATTAGAGAAGTAGGTGAATACATAGATTAGGGAGTGGACACGTAGCATAATCTGAGCTAAGGACTTGTTTATTGAAGGATGGCTAAAAAGTCATGCAAGATTTGAGGCAACCGCTCGGAAACCAAAGTGGCATCCCTATTAGCCGATGCATAATCTCCTCTCATATTAAATGCGCCTTAGATTCCTAAGAGAAAATTTGAATTTCACACAAACTCAACAACCTAGGTTCAAGTGAAAGGGCTAAATGTTGTATCACATAAATTGCTAAGGATAAACTACTCTTGAGAGGACGACACGTGTCTCAACTAGCCAACTTAAGCACTATAACACCAACCCGATCTTGGTCTCATGAATGCTGGCTCCCCACATTGAAGTACTTTGAGACCCGAGATGAAAGGCGTCCACACCTAGGCTTTCTCTCAAAAGCTCGAGATGAAAGACGTCTTCACTCGGACTCTCTTGAAGGATCAAGACAAAATGCATCCTTAATGATACTCTCTCAAAGGACCAAGATGAAAAACATCTCTACTTAGACCTAGAAATGCATCTTGATTCACATGGGAACCTATCTACTTCCTCTTCCCTAGCAACGTCAGCTAGTCACCGTCACATTACATGCATGGCCAGAGCCATCATTACTACTCCACCGAAGTCATAATAACTCCTTTGATCATGCCAGCACCTTAAATCCTCTATCACCACCACATTAACGCAAAGATGACACGGACCACAAACTGTTGACGCGTGTAAAGTATTAGCTGACAAAGCTAACTGTATGGACTCTGCCGAACTTATACAAATACTCTTTTCGGCTCATTATAAGTATACAGATTGTCTTCTACATGATGGTACATTGTTCTCTATGATAGAAAACCCTAAAAATCACTTATTTCATACATCTCTTTGCCTTAAGAACATCACTAACTTGATCATCGAAGGAACCACTAGAGAACCCGTCTCCGATCCTCTGACGTTCTATATTTGTGTAGGAATCTTCTTTTATTCAGAGTGATCAGCCATCAAAGAGGATTGAGAGACTCTAAGTTCTCCCAAATCCACCCTAATCCTCATAATTAAGTTTCTGACATTGTAGGTTGTCTAAAAATTACAACAGATAGCTGATCCTCCATCAAACACCGGTGATGGAAGTTACAATTTGACGATTTCTAGAAGGCTATAATTTGAATACTTTAACGTAGATCGATGAATGTTATAATCTGACGACCTTCATAACAACCGATGAAAGCTCTAGTTAAACAGTCTTCACAATTAACATCGAGAGTTACAATCTGACGACTCTCATATTTTCAAGGAGCCAAGATGAAGATTACAAGATGACGGTCTTAGCAACGCTCCAGCAAAAGATACCACAAATTGATGGCTTATTTACATCAAAACGCAGAGGTCATCCATGCGTTTCACCATCAAAACGTATATGTTATCCCTGTGTTATAACATCAAAACGCAGAGGTCATACCCACGTTCCATAGTCAAAACGTAGAGGTCATGCCCAGCATTCTAGTTGAAAACGTAAAGGCCATCCCCAGCATTCAAGTCCAGACATAGAGTTCGTGGACTCAAAACACCAAGTTCATACAGAGCCCAACTCTGTGTCCTAGGTCTAAAATGCAGAGTTCATCTCTGCGTCCCAACTCTACGTTACAGATTTATAACGCAGCGCGACCTGTGCGTTCAGGCATCAGAATAGGCACAACTCTTCGTTTTAAGTCTAAAACGCAGAGTTCAGGCCATGAACGCTATTTTTCAGTGTTTAACTCGTTCAAAGCACGAACTGAATGGTTTCAAAACTATTTTCCCATGACTTGGGGAGCAGTTTAAGGGGGCGATTATACCCTATTCAGCCCTACTTAGGAGCGAATTAAGGGGACAGTTATACCCCTTAATCCCCTATAAATAGGAGTAAACTCAACTGAGTTTGGATCTTTTGGATCTTGGAGTATCTTAGAGATCTAGAGATCGGCTTCTTCGAATCATCTCATCGGCTTCTACGGATCATCTTCGAGCTTCCTGCAGTAGATCATCTTCGAGCTTCCTGCAGCAACAAAGTTCTTGGAGCATTCCCTTGGCTTATTAACCGTTTTTTGGTTCAAATCAAATCTTTTTCAAGAGTTTAAACTCGCTCTGAGTTATCAACTTGTTTAGAGTTTCAAAACTTGCTTTGCAAGTTCTCCACAACGTCAAATCGTGAGGAGAAGAAATTATGATTCACTCATTTTTAAGGGGAAAGCTATATGGGGAAAAAGCAAAAGAAAGTTTTTTTTTTAGATGTTTTTTTTTGGGGGGGGGGGCGGGGTTGGGTTTTGGAGGAGGATTGTATATTTTGGCATATCCCTGAGATTATGTGTGTTTTATCTAAATTTAAAAGTACATGATAGTTTCTGCGTAAGGGGGTTCATGGGTATTTAGTGAAAATTTTCCTTGTTATTTGTTGGACAGTATATGCCACCCTTCTACTGAGAATATCATTAGTCGTTATTTGTTCGACAGTATATTTTGGTCTTCTACTGAGAGTAACATTTGTCATTAGATTTATTTCAATTACAAAATATGAATTATTCTCTTTTTATCATATTTTACTTTAAATTTATTAAGCATAGACTATCAAACCATTTAAGAAAATTATAACCTATCAAATTATCATCTAAGAAAAATTAATATTCATGACAATAACAACAACTAGATAATAATTCTAGAATTCATATTTATAACCTATCAAACCACTCAAGATAAGCATAGATTATCAAATTCTTCTTCTATCAATTAGTTCTCTAGTTGAATATCCTATACATGATTGTTTTAAGCATAAGAGACTAATTCATATAATATAAAGGAAATAAAGATAATTTCATGCAATTCTAAGATTTCTACAAAAATTAGTTCCACATCTTAAGAAATAAAAATAAAGAATGAAATAAAAAGAATAAGAACTAATTACAAAGCAAAGAAATAAGAATAAGAAACTTTACACTATGAACGAGAAATTAATCTAACTAAATTATAAAAGAAATAAAAATGCAAGAAAATAAATCTACTATACAAATTAAAATGAAAAATAAAATAAAAACAAGAAAATAAATCTACTCTACAAGACATGAATGTAAATCTAAACTAATAAGCAATAAGAAAGAAATTACTTAAAAATAAGAAATAAAAGAGAAAATTAAAATAAAAGAAAACCTCCAAATTTATCTTCATCTCCATCATCATCATCCAACAAAGAGAAGAGAATTTAAAGTGGTAAAAAAAATCTTTTATTGATTGTAACAAAAAATTATAATTTTTGGAAGGCCTTCTCAATTAAGAGTAACCCACCTCTCCAAATAGAGTTACAAAAATTTTCACACCTCAACCCCTAACTCTCTACCCCTATTTATAGTAAACATCAATGAATATGAGCCCTTGGATCGAAATCTTATCCAAAACAATCAAATTTCACCCGTAGATTCATAATTGTTTCGTCAGCATCGATGGGGGTATCGATAGGGGCATCAATGCTGGCATCGATGCCCAGGTGCCTCCTTTTGCTATCCGTAGATTTCTTCTTTGATTGACTTTGGGCTTTTGTCTTTTGGGCCTTTGGGCTTGATGCTTGTTTTTTTTATTAATATTTCTGGGCTTTTGATGAGAAAAGAGATCTTGGGCTTTATTTTTGTTAACCTGTAATTAAAGATAAAAACAATTATTAGTGATATATTTATTTATGTAAAATAGATAATAAGGATATAAAATTGTAATACAAATATGATTATCAGTAGTTTAACCACTCGTGGTGGGACTTGAGTTCTAGTTGGAGCTGCCTCACAAACCTAGCCTTACAAGCTAAGGCCACGTCTACCTTCCTAAAACTATCATTACGATAATTCTTGATGATCTTGTACCGGTAAGCCTTAGACTCCAGGTGATCAAGATGACCCTATAGTGCCCTGATCTTAGAGAGGAACGACTTACACTATCACTTGGCCTCTAGAGCGGCCAGAAGGCCTCTTACCTTAACTTCCCTTGTTCACCTTCCTCACCTTTCAGTCAAATCTTCATCTCCTTAGTGCCCAATGGAGCCAATCGAGCCCACTCGTAGGGATCATTTCTCTTTCAGGTCTTAACCTCTAACCATTTCACCTTGCTATCCCATTCATGAATATCATGGTCAAGAAGGTAGAGGCCTTCCTAAAGCTTTTTTATTGATCAATAGGCCTTAGCAAATTGGTTTGACCATTGGCTACACATGGCAAGGAAACCCTTTATCTTCTCATCCCGCTTTTCCAACTTTTGTTCTAGCTAATCTTGACCCCTTCTTAGAACTATTAGCTCACTCTCCTTCATTGCTGCTCTTAAGTTGGCTGCTCCTCAAGCGGCCTTCAGCAAATTCCATGTCCTCTCGAACCTTTAAATAGCGCTTTCGCACGTGCACGAACTAGAAATACAGTTTATGTTGCACAAGAGCCCCTTGAGCAAGTAACTCTTAAGGGTTTGATGAAGGCCAAAATCCAAAATCTTACCAAGAATTTTGTCATCATGGGGCAGTAAAAATTGGTCTGATGCCCTAACCTAGGTAGCCCTGGGCTCTAAGATTGACACCCTTTCATCAAGTCGACACCCACAAACTGATTCTCCTACGACGGCTACTTGTCATACCAAGGTCGATCCTCTACTGACCCTATCAGTAGTGTCAACAAATCCTCCCACTTAGCTTGACAAAGCTCATCAATATAGTGGGGGAAGGACCGCTTAAAACTTGCTTCCTGTTCTGCCTCAAAAGTAGGTCCCTCAGTAGTCGCATCCTAGAGAACTAGGGCCTCTTCACCATTCAACTTATTTCTAGGTCGGTGAGCAAATTTAGCTCAGCTACAAAAAGATTATCACTGCTGGCACCCTCCGCTAAGGACTCGTCTTCCAAATTAATGACATCAGACGTAGTGACCTGGGGACTTCCCTAGGTTGAAAGAGTAGAAACTGTTGAATATCATGTCGCCATGATATTATTTTGATGATAACAATTTATACAATGTGTGTTATACAAATGCACTAACATTAATATGCAGCTTTCAATATTAAAATATGAACAAGTGCAAGTTGAGTTCAAGGCATTATGAAGTGAAGAAGATGAAGAACATATGAGATAATATATTTTACATTTTCTTTACTTAGAATTATTGTACAAGCCTTGATCACTCACACACACACATATTTTAGAACACACTAACACAGGCTTAGTGTGTTGGTTAATTATAGAAATCTCCTATATTAACCATTAGAGTTTATAATTAATATTTGAGTGTCAAAACATTTCATACATTACATTTTTTCTATAAAACTCAGATATAGTCGACTAATACTTAATATAGTCGAGACTACAAAAGTTTCAGTCATGTTTCTGTAAAACACATGACTAGTCGACTAATGCTTAATATAGTCGACTACAAAATTTTTAGTCATGTTTCTGTAAAACATATGACTAGTCGACTAATGCTTATTATAGTCGACTACTAAGAAATTTTTCTGATTCACTGAGTCGATTTTAACTCAGTGTAGTCGACTACTATGTCTTGTAGTCGACTACAGATACAGTTTTTCCAGATTTTAAAGTTTGAATTAATGTCTGTTTATAGTCATTTTTAAACGTTTTTAAAGTTAAAATTCTTGCCTTTTCAAGGGCTATAAATAGGTTATTTGTTCAGAAAAATGCACAAAAATTTACATACCCATAAGCTTTGATATTTGTACATCTTTCAAGTGTTAAAAAATTTAGATTTTGAGAAAAAGAAAAGTGTTCTGAAATTGCCTTTGATCCTCATTAAAATACTTGTTTAGGCAATTTACAGAAGTTAGAATCATTCCTAAGCCACTACTACACTACACTACAAATCAATGCTTATAGGAATTGAATTGTTGCTTCAAAAGTTCTCTCGGTTTGTGAGAGGTGTTAATCTTCTGGTTTAGAGATTAGTGTGCAATTTGGCAAGGTGTTTGTCAATTGGTGTTGCAATTTGCAGGGACTTGCAAATTGGTCAGGTTTGTTTTTGATTTTATATGTTTATTCAAAATCATAGTGGAAACTCTCAAGCGGGATTTGCTTAGGGACTGGATGTACACCAGATTGGTGGAACCAGTATAAAACTTTGTGTTTATGTTTGTGAATTTCTGAGATTGCTATTTTTTCTTTGCAATTTATAATCTACTTTGCATAAATTTTAAAAGAACACTATTCACCTCCCTCTAGTGTTCTAGTGTATCTATTTCAGATCCTTCATTTGGTATCAGAGCAAGGTGAAAGATAGCATCTATAAATACATCACAATTCAAAGAAGATCATTCTACAAATCGTCCACCAATGTTCGATGGATTGAACTACAACTATTGGAAGTGCTGAATGAAGATTTACCTTCAATCAATTGGCTACGAATTTTGGAATGTTGTGGAAACAAAATATGAGAAGCCAACAACTCTATTTTCAGAATGGACTACTTCACAGAGGAATAATGCAAATTTGGATTCAAAAGCAATGACTGTATTATTTTATGAACTTGATAAGAATGAGTTTAATAGGGTGTCAACGACCACATCTGCATACGATATTTAGCATACTCTTGAGGTAACTCATGAAGGTACAAATAAAGTTAAAGAATCTAAAAATTCTGTTCTTGTACACAGATTCGAATTATTTAAGATGAAGGAAAACGAGACTATTAGAGAAATGTTCACAAGGTTCACCGACATCATAAATTCTTTCAAGGGCCTTGGAAAAACATACACACAAGTGGAGATGGTAAGAAAAATACTTCGATCACTTACTCCACAATGGGAAAAGAAAGTTACCACAATCGAAGAAGCCAATGATTTGTTAACTCTTACGGTTGAAAATCTTATCGAAGAAGCCAATGAAGTTCAAATTGAAGATAGAAAGAATGATGAAGAAACAAAGAACAAGAAAGTACTTGCATTCAATACTACTTCTGATAAAGAAGATTCAGATGATGATGATGAAGAAATGAGCATGTTTGCACAAAAATTTCGGAAATTTATAAAACGAGGTAATTTTAAATCTAAAAGTTCAATTTCAAATAACCCTCTTTGTTTTAAGTGTAATAAACCAGGTCATATGAAGAAAGATTGTCCAATATTGAAGAATAAGTAAAAATCAAGTTATTTTAACAACTTCAACAACATTCAAAATAACAAGAAAAGGAAAGTAATGGCAGTCACTTAGGATGATAATGATGAGTCATCTTCGGATGAAGAAATTGAAGAAAAGGAAAGTGCTCAAATGTGCTTTATGGCACAAGATGAAGTAAGTGACAATGAAGAACTTTTAGATGCTTTTAATGAATTATATGAAACTTTTTTGAGATTAAAGGCTTCACATAATTTTCTTAAAGGAGAAAATAAAAGATTATTTGAAGAAATTTCAGATTCTAATTTATCTACAAATTCTAACTCTCAAATAATTAAATTAAAAGAAGAAAATTATTTTTTGCTTAAAGAAAATGAATGTTTACCTAATGAGAATGTTTATTTAAAATCAGAATGTAATGATTTAAATATTCGTATTAATAGTTTAGATAAAGATATTTCTTCTTTTAAATCAAAATATGAGCATATATGTTTGAATGTTAGCAAATTCAATAAAGGTAAAGAAAGTCTTAATAATATACTTTCTTTTCAAAAGGAATCACAAAAGACAAAAGGATTAGGTTTTTAATTTAATAAAAATAAATCGAAGAAAACAATTTTTGTAAAACCTTCTTGTGATTTATATGAATATAGAAATGAAAATTTGTGTAAAAAGAAATCAAAATTCTTTTTTATTTGGGTTCCAAAAGAATTAACTTCTTTAAATAAAATTTTTTATATTTCTGATTTTATTAAAAAAAATTGTCTATCAACTAACTATTTAGGCAAATTAAACTTTTCATGGATTTGGTTTCCTAAAGGCTAATTTAATGGATCCAACATAGTATGGGTACCAAAACTGTAAATGTTCATCATTTTAGGTACCCAAGAAAGATAGGTTAATCTTGGATAGTTGTTGCTCCAAACATATGACTGGAAACATACAATTATTATCATCTTTTCAAAACAAGGATGGTGGTACTGTTACTTTTGGAGATAACAACAAAGGAAAAGTCATCGGTATTGGATCTGTCGGTAATCCAAACAAACCTATTATTGATAATGTTTTATTAGTTGATGGTCTTAAACATAATTTACTAAGTATTAGTAAACTTTGTGATAAAGGTTTTAAAATTATTTTTGAAAAAAAATCTTGCTTAATTTATGATATTGATTTAATTACTATTATTTTTAAAGACCATAGAAAGAATAATATATATGTTTTATCTATGAAAAATATTTCAAATGAACATTGTCTTCTTGCATCATCTAATGATTCTATTTTATAGCATAAACGTTTTGGACATGTTAACTTTAAACACATTTCTAAGATTTCTAAGAATGATTCAGTAAATGGTTTACCTAAGATTTCTTTTAAAAATAATTTTTGTGATGCATGTCAACAAGGAAAAATGCACAAATCTTCTTTCAAATCTAAAAATGTAATATCTACAAGTAGACCTTTAGAATTAATTCACATAGATCTTTTTGATCCTTCTAGAGTAGCATCTTTAAATGGAAATAGATATAAATTTGTTATTGTTGATGATTATTCTAGATTTACATGGGTAATATTTCTTAAACATAAAAATGATGCTTTTAATGAGTTTTCTATATTTTACAAAAGAATTCAAAATTAAAAATCTACTTCTATTATCTCTATACGTAGTGATCATGGAGGTGAATTTGAAAATGAATTATTTGCAAACTTTTGTGATAAACATGGTATATCACATACTTTTGTTTCCTCGAGCTGCTCCACAAAATGGAGTTGTAGAAAGGAAAAATAGAACTTTATAAGAATGTGCTAGAACTATGTTGTGTGATAGTAATTTACCAAAATATTTTTGGGTAGAAGCTATATCAACAGCTTGTTATGTATTAAACAGAGTTTTATTAAGACCTATTTTAAAGAAAACATCTTATGAATTATTTTATAATAAAATTCCTAAAGTATCTTACTTTAAAGTTTTTGGTTGTAAATGTTTTATTTTAAACACAAAGGATAACTTAGATAAATTTGATTCTAAATCTGATGAAGGAATATTTGTTGGATATTCTAATCATAGTAAAGCTCATAGAATATATAATAAACGAACATTAGTTATTGAAGAATCAATGCATGTATCTTTTAATGAAATTTTTATAAAAACATCTAATGTTTTAGATAATGATGATGATTTAGTTGTTTCTCAAAATGATACTAAAATTCTAGATGTTTTAAATAATGATAATTTACAAAATAATTTACCAAAAGATTTTGTAGAAGTTAAAGATCATCCACATGACTTAATTATTAGTAATATATCTGATAAAGTAACTACTAGATCTTATTTTAATTTAATTGCTCATACTGCTTTTATCTCATCTATTGAACCTAAAAATATAAAAGAAGCACTTCTTGATGATTTTTGGATAATTTCTATGCAAGATGAACTTAATCAATTTACTAGAAATAATGTTTGGGATCTTATACCTAGACCTCAAAATAAATCCATTATTGGAACAAAATAGATTTCTAGAAACAAATTAGATAAATTTGGTCAAGTTGTTAGAAATAAAGCTAGATTAGTTGCACAAGGTTATAATCAAGAAGAATGTATTGACTATGATGAAACTTATGCACTTGTTGCTCGTTTAGAATCTATTAGAATTCTTCTTGCATTTGCATGTTTTATGAATTTTAAATTATTTCAAATGGATGTTAAAAGTGTTTAGTTTTAAAATAATTATGCTTTTTTGTTAGTTATCTATGTTTAAGTATCAAAAACTATGTAGTTGTGGGTTGATATTAAGACATATGTAATATGTTATGTTGCTACTATGTCAAGTATGTTGATTATATGTTTACATTACTATAGCGTTTTTTGGATAGTTAATATATGTGCTATATATTTTAAACATATTATGGTGATGAATATTATGAAACTTTTGATCTTTATGACAAGTCTTTGCCTACCTATTTGGATGGGTGAAGTTATGGACTATGTTCATAATCTAGATGATTTGTTTGAAGTATTAGCTCATGTTGAAGAAATAATGTCATGTTTAGCATAAATGTTTATCTCTTTTTGTTGATAACAAAGGGGGAGAAGTGGCATAATATCATGTAATGTTATAGACTCTAATATGCATATATGCAGGGGGAGTAAGTATGTTTATTTCATAATGTTTAAATTTGTTTATAAAATACTTACATATGCATAAATTATTTGTCATCATCAAAAAGAGGAGAATGTTGAATATCATGTCTCCATGATATTATTTTGATGATAACAATTTATATAATGTATGTTATACAAATGCACTAACATTTATATGCAGCTTTCAATATTAAAATATGAACAAGTACAAGTTGAGTTCAAGGCATTATGAAGTGAAGAAGATGAAGAACATATGAGATAATGTATTTTACATTTTCTTTACTTAGAATTATTATACAAGCCTTGATCACTCTCTCACACACACACACATATTTTAGAACATACTAACACAGGCTTAGTGTGTTGGTTAATTATAGAAATCCCCTATATTAACCATTAGAGTTTATAATTAATATTTGAGTGTCAAAACATTTCATACATTACATTTTTCTGTAAAACTCAGGTATAGTCAACTAATGCTTAATATAGTCGACTACAAAAGTTTCAGTCATGTTTCTGAAAAACACGTGACTAGTCGACTAATGCTTAATATAGTCGACTACAAAATTTTTAGTCATGTTTCTGTAAAACATATGACTAGTCGACTAATGCTTATTATAGTTGACTACTAAGAAATTTTTCTGATTCACTGAGTCAATTTTAACTCAGTGTAGTCGACTACTATGTCTTGTAGTCGACTACAGATACAGTTTTTCCAGATTTTAAAGTTTAAATTAATGTCTGCTTATAGCCGTTTTTAAACATTTTTAAAGTTAAAATTCTTGCCTTTTCAAGGGTTATAAATAGGTTATTTGTTCAGAAAAATGCACAAAAATTTACATACCCATAAGCTTTGATATTTGTACATCTTTCAAGTGTTAAAAAATTTAGATTTTGAGAAAAAGAAAAGTTTTTTGAAATTACCTTTGATCCTCATTAAAATACTAGTTTAGGTAATTTACAGAAGTTAGAATCATTCCTAAGCCACTACCACACTACACTACAAATCAAGGCTTATAGGAATTGAATTGCTGCTTCAAAAGTTCTCTCGGTTTGTAAGAGGTGTTAATCTCTTGGTTTAGAGATTGGTGTGTGTAGGCTGTCTAAAAATTACTACAGATAGCTTATCCCCATCAAACAATGATGATGGAAGTTATAATCTGACGACATCCATAAGGTTACAATTTGAAGACTTTCACGTAGATCGATGAAGGTTATAATCTGACGACCTTCACAACAACTGATGAAAGCTCTAATCAACAACCTTCATAATCAACATCGAGAGTTACAATCTGACGACTCTCACATATCAAAGAGCTAAAGCAAAGATTACAAAACGACGATCTTTATAACGCTCTGACAGAAAGAGACTACAAATCGATAGTCTCTTCAAACCAAAACATGGAAGTCCTCCCCGCGTACCATCATCAAGACGCAACACCAATTCGACCGCGGACGTAGGTCAAACCTAGCTGCAAACGTAGCTCATATTCAGCTCCAAACGCTGTAAACGCAGCTCAGATCCAGCTACCAATGCAGTTCATGTTCGGCCGCAAATGCAGCCTCCAAAAGCTGCCAACGCAGCTTTCATCCGCTGCCAAACGCAACTCTCAACAAACAGCCAAATGAACTTCCAGCCGCTGTGTCCGAGCTTTTAGACACTGCGTCCGAGCTTTCAGACACTGCGTTTGAACGCAGAATACACACCAGAATGCAGATTTTACTTTTGACTCGTCCAAACACGAGCTGAATAGTTTCAAAACCATTTCCCACGATCTGAGGGGATCACAACTCTACTCAGGAGTGATTTAAGGGGCGGTTACATCCCATGAACCCCACTTAGGAGTGAATTAAGAGGGCGGTTACACCCATTTATCCCTTATAAATAACTAAGAAATCAGCTTAGTTGGGGGGATTGATCTTTGATCCTTCTCTTTGGCGGCAAAAAAAGATCTTGGAGGGAATTGCTGGAGCTTTGGAGGTCAGCAACAGGAGCTTTCTTCATCCTTGGCTTATTAACTGATTTCGGTTAAATCAACTCTTTTAAAGAGTTTAAACTCGCTCTAAATTATCAACTTGTTCAGAGTTTCAAACTTGCCACACAAATTCTCCACAACATCAAATCGTGAGGAGAAGATCACGTTTGATGCGGCATAATTATGTACCAAAATTACAAGTGCACTATTGATCAAGTTATAGTATAAAAAGTTATCGATCCCACGAGAAAGGTGATTTTAAGAAATTATTAGAATAGGTTCTTATATTGTGTGCGTGACAAAAATAGGATTAAAGAATAAATGTGATTATGAAGAGAGATGTGATGAGTGATTTTTGTGAATATATGCAAGAGATAATAAATTGAATTTTAGAGAAGAAAGAATCAAAGAATAAATGAAATCACAGGGCAAGAAAGAAGAATGAATAAAATCAAGAAATAAAACCAAAAATGAAAAGAAAATTTAAGAAAGTTAAGATGGAGGATTCAGAAGAGGTAAGAAATCTAGAATATAATCCACTAGCTAATTTCAATTATAAAATACAAACTATTCTCTTTTTATCATAATTCAACTTAGATTTATTAAGCATAGACTATAACACCATTTAAGGAAAGTATAACCTATCAAATTATCATCTAAGTCAAAATTACTATTCATGATAAGAACAACAATAAGATCATAATCCTAGAATTCATAAGCATAACCTATCAAACCATTTAAGATAAGTATAGATTATCAAATTCTTCTTCTACCGATTAGTTCTCTAGTTGATTATCCTAAACATGAACATTTTAAGTGAAAGAGAATAATTCATATAATATAAAGGAAATTAGACTAGTTTTATACAATTCTAAGATTTTTACAAGAATTAATTTCACATCTTAAGAAATAAAAACAAGAAGAAAAAGAACTAATTATAAAAATAAAAAGAAAAGAAAAATCTAAACTATGAACAAGAAATAAATCTAACTACAAAGAATAAAAATCTAAAATACAAAATAAATTACAAAAATTAAATGCAAGAAAATAAATCTACTCTACAAATTAAAGTATAAAAAGAAATAAAAAAGATAAGAAAATAAATCTACACTACAAGCATGAATGTAAATCTAACTAATAAGCAATAATAAAGAAATTACCAAAAAGAAATAAAAGAGGAAAATAAAAGAAATGCAAACCTTCAAATTGCTCTTCATCTCTATCCTCATCATTCAACAAAGAGGAGAAAAGAAAATTTAAAGAGGAGAAAAATTATTATTATTAATTACAACAAAAGTTACAATTTTTGGAAGGCCTTCTTAATTAAGAGTAGCCCTCCTCTCCAAATGGAGTTATAAAATTTTTCACACCTCTAACTCATCACTATCTACCCCTATTTATAGTAAACATCAGTGAATGAGAGCCATTGGATTAAAATCTTATCCAAAAATAACAAACTTCAACCTTAGATTCGTAACTAACTGCCCAGTGTATCGATACTAGCATCGATAAGGGTATCGATGCTGGCATCGATACAGGCATCGATGTGGGCATCGATGCGGGCATCGATGCCTGCCTCTCTTCTTTTGCTGTCCGCAGAATTCATTGTTGTTTGCTTTTGGGCTTTAGACTTTGGGCTTTGCTTGACTTTTGGGCTTGGATATTTTTCTTCTTTTGGGCTTTTGGATAATTTAGAAATTGATTTTTCATTGGGCTTCTTTGCCTCATTTCTTCATTTAATCAACGGGTTTTTGTTGAGAGATTAGAGTTTGAGATTTATTCTTCATTAACCTGCAATTAAAAGATAAAAACAATTATTAGTGGTATATTTATTTATTCATATAAAATAGATAATGAGGGTATAAAATTGTAATAAAATATGTTTATCAACATTCCAGTGAAATAAGACGTCGGATCGTTAACGAGAAGCAAACTCGATGCGAGCATTCGAGGGAGGCATCTCATTTGTAATCAGGAAATCCAGATCATTCTCCTCTCTTTTGTAATTAGGAAATCCAATTGTAATTGAGATTAAAGGAATATAGATCAATTTTTCTTTATTTCTTTTTACTACAAATTTTCCACCAAACAAAAAATGGCGACTCCGTTGGGGAAGAGCTTCTCTGACAAAGAAGTAGTGGCGTAATCTGACGTTCATCTCATTGGAACGACCGTTGAAACTCTGATCATTGAGTTCGATCAAGCCAAGTATGAGGAAGCCCTTTCCTCTGGATCTCTTAGCCTTAAGGCTATGCGCAGGATCCACAAAGTCTCCAAAGAGACTAAAGCTCCAACTGCTCCAATTGCAGCCGAATCGCCGAAGGAAGACCTATCCTTTAGGCCAGATTTCTCGGACAGTCCCTCCTCCGATAGAGTGTGCTCAGCGTAAGCCAAGCCCGCGTTAAGAAGACGGGTATTGGGTCGCAAGAGGCTTATTGAGGCGACAAACTTAATCAACACAAAGGCCTTGAAGCAGGCTAAGAAGAACGCCGCTCGACGGAGGAGGAGATCCTTACGACGAGCACATCTCTGAGAATGCCGATCCTTAAGTCAACACGAGCTTCGTGTTTGTGAGCCTAAACGCGACCCTGTGCTCTGTGTTTCTACTTCAGAATGCAAGCCTCGCATCTATGAGCCCAAACATAGGCTCTGTGTGAATAAGACTGAACGCAGATCTCAGGACTGCGTTTCACCAGCTAAACTTGGAGCTCAGGCATGCGTTCGGGTAACGAAATCCAATACAGAACCTGGTGTATACCATGAATCCGGTCAGTGAGACCCCCGAATACTCTGCGTAGTACAATTAGATCGAAGGACGGATATAAGAAGTCCATGGAGTCAAAGCATCTCGACCAGATTCATGTTCGCTAAGAGCCAACCCTATACAATCATGGACTGGGGGTTCCAATTCAAACCTCACGATCAGTGAGCAACTCTTCTTGAGTCTTGCAATAGATTTGAGAGTGTTCATATCGAGAGAAAGACTGATGCAACAAGTCATTCATTCATTCCAATGTGAACGACTGATTCATACGGTCCTCTCGAAATGTCAATGCTGCTCATATGCAGCCAAACTGTTGGTGTTCGACCAATTAACGAACGTTGCCCTGCCCAACCAACGACGATGTTAACACAAGAAGGAAACTTCAGAGGATGAATACCTTGAAGTTACTTCTAACATGATCGGCTGAGGAAGATCATCAATTCCTAGTTCCGATGACTCTGAGACAAGTCGTTTGCCGACATTCAGAGAAATCACGAACGAGTTTGAAGGAGTCTACCAATGCACTCGGACATGAACGGGAGCCATTCCTCTGGTTAACTATCGAAGATTAGCCAGAGGAACCAATTCCGATGATGAACACTCAGCTATTGCAGAATCCCAATCATCAAGCTCTTTTGTTGAACATGAGAGCTCCGCTTATATGACGGGAAACCATGAAGATCTCGCAAAGAGACTTGATGAGCAAGAGGCCAAGCTCAAATCTCAGCAGGAGGCCATCAATGAACTTTTGGCCCGGTTGACTCAAATTGTCGTAGACAAGACCAAATCTCAGAAGACAGATTCGCCACCCAGGCAAGAATCTTCCCGGAGAGGAAAAGCATCTTCATCCCGACATCACACAAGCGAAGGGAAGGAAAAAGTAGTTGATGGTGCTACTTCTGACCAAGAAGCCCACGACCTGGAATCTTCCTCTGATGAAAGAAGAGAGATAGAGAACGAGCAGAATCTCCAGTCTGCCAAAATAGAAGAATTGGAAGCCCGCCTCAATGCCATTGCTAACAGAAGCGGGCTCCAAGATGAGGGCGTTACCAGGACTTATCCTGCCAAATGGGATGCAACCCCTTATCCTCTAAAGTTTGAGGTCCCGATGTTACAAACTTTTGATGGCACGGGATCACCGAACCAACATATGTATCATTTCAAGTCACAGACTGGGAATATGATATCAAATGACGCCATACTGGCTCGATTGTTCATTGGCACCCTCAAGGGAGTTGCCTTTGAATGGTTCAGGAAACTTCGTGCGGGATGTATCCAAAAGTGAGAAGATCTAGAGAGACTCTTCCTGTCAAGATTCTTTGAAGAGGATACAGAAGTCTCCATTCATACCCTTCTCACCACTAAGCATAAGAGTCTGTCAAAGCCTTCGTCAAGAGGTTCAGAAACATGGCTCTACGATGTTCGTCAAGCATGACACAGTCTACCTTAGTGGAGACATGTCGACACAACTTGCAGACCGACCTTCTAGCACAAATGAGGGTTACAGAATGCCGTTCCTGGAGACAACTAATCTCTCAAGGCAAACATGCTCAAAAGATTATTGTCAGGATCAAAGTTGAAGAACAAAGTAGGCAAGATCAGCCTGAGCAATCGGACCAAGCCCAATCTTCTTAGTCTGAAGGGGAAGATACTACGACCACTGGAGTCAATCCGCTTCAGTAGGATGACGGGTCCAACAACTATCACGTTAATAATAACCTCTGATAGTCAAACTCGTTAGACAGGGGCCCGCTAGGTGATGTGCCCTGTCTACTCCCTTTTCCCCCCTGCACTTGTTCAAGACTGGGGGTTGGTTTATTTGTAGTTCATTAGATTATGAGTAATAAATTTTCTGAGTTGTCATGTTCAATAGAATACCTCTGTCAACCACGAAACCTACCAATCCTCTTCAATAGGATGGCGGGTCCACCAAAACTATCACGTTAACAGTTACCTCTGATAGTTTATTTCCTCCAAATTCCTCCACCAATCCTCTTCAAGTAGGATGGCGGGTCCATCAAAACTATCACGTAAATGGTTACCTCTAATAGTCCATTTCCTCCAAATTCCCCTACCAACCCTCTTTAGTAGGATGTCGGGTCTATCAAAACTATCACATTAACAGTTACCTCTGATAGTCAAACTCTTTAGATAGCGGCCTGCCATGTGATGGGCCTCTATTCCGACTTGATAGATAGTAGCCCACAAGGCAATATGTCATGTCTACCCCTCTTTTTCTTCTCCTGCTAAGTCTTAACCAAGACTGGCGGTTGGTTACTTGGAATCCATTGGATTAAGAGTAACGAATATTTCACATCGTCGTGTTAACATTATACTTCTGACGATCATCACCTTCACAGAGTATGAATGTAACTCACATCACTCCTAATTTGTTACGTTAACAATACACCTCTGATAATCAACTTATCAATCCTTGTCAATAGGATGATAGGTCCTCAAAATTGCTCAAATCGCAATCTTCCCCAACAAGACACTAAGTCTTCAAAATCTTATTCAAATCATAAGTATCAAAACTCATCGCTTCTGGTGATAAACTCACCTAGCAAGTTTCCCCAGTGAGACGCTAATTCCTAAAATCTTGTGCAAGTCACAAGTACACATTCTCTTGTCATGTTAATATCACACCTCTCTGACAACCTACTTATTAATCCCCTTCAATAGGATGATAAGTCCACAAATTTCCCCCGATCGTAATATTTTCTTATCATGTTAACACCAAACCTCTGATAATTAACTTATCGTCTCTCTTCAATGGAACGATAGGTCCACAAAAATCCTGTCACGTTAATATCACACCTCTGACAGAACCCACTTATCAATCTTTGTCAATAGGATGATAAGTCCACAAAGTTGCTCCTATCGCAACATAAATTCCTATCATGTTAATCCCACACCTCTGACAAAATCCACTTATTGACTCTCTCCAATAGAGCGATAGGTCCACAAAGTTGCTCTGATCGTAACAAATTCCCGTCAAGTTAACATCACACCTCTGATGACCAAATCAACTTATCAATCCTTATCAATAGGATGGTAAGTCCACGAAGTTGCTCCAATCGTAACACATTCCTGTCACGTTAACATCAAACCTCTGACAACCAATCAACTTATCAATCCTCTTCAATAGGATGATAAGTTCCTAAAGTTGCTCCAATCGCAACACATTCCTGTCATGTTAACATCATGTTGGACCCTAGAGGGGGGGTGATTAGGGTCTTATGCTAATCTAATCCGATTAAATGCCAATTAAAATAAATTAACAAGTGTATTCTTGCAAGATAGATATACAAAGAGATATGTGCAAGAATATGCAATATACACAAGGTGATATATCCTATATGATAGAAATATGTGCAAGGATATATATAAACCAACACAAGATGATATATCCTACCAAAGAGATATTCAATATGATATATGCAAGGATATGTCAACTAACACAAGGGTAAACAATATGAACTAGATAGTGGATCATATAAATAATGAGCTAATGACAATGGCGATAAGAAA
>BQKN01062504.1:0-14583 GCA_022839385.1 Asparagus kiusianus
AGCTCAAATGGTCGGTCGACCGGTGCGGTCGACCGAAAACTGATACAGCAGAAAAAACGATATGCTGATTTAAAACACTGTTAAAAAATATCAAATAAATTCCAAAAAATGTAAAACTTTGGGAAATGATTGTAGACATGATAATAAACATGCTACAAAAACTGGTTTTCTAAAAAGACTTCCCAAATGAGAAATATCATCATTTTGCAAAATAGTCCAAAACATGAAAATATGAGATACTTGAATTTTGATGTTTTGACATAAACCAACTTTTGAAACTTTGTGAAATGTTTTTATAGACTTAGTAAAACATGTATAAACTGATATTAAAGTCTACAAACTAAGAATACAATATTTTCATAAAATTGCATATTCTATGCAATGTTTTCAAAAACACAATAGAGTATGAAACATATGATTATATATATGAATGTAAATTTGTTTCATATCTATATAGCTAAACCAAAACACAATAATAAATATGAAATGTGTAATCTCATATTTATGAACATGAAAACTCAAAACTATGTATATATATATATACCTATATATATACATGGAAACCAAACATATATGTATATATGAAACTATATATATACATGAAAACCAATATAATGTGTGTGTATAATATTGAGCTTAAAGTACTTAACACACATAATATAACACCTAAGCTAAAGTTACCCAAGCAATGATCTTGATCTTCATTGTAGCTCAACTTGGTACACGTTGCGGATGAAGCTTGAACTTGATCTTTAACTTGAATTGTATGTTGCTTCACTCCACAGTTCCGCCAACCTCCATTTGATATGTTCGTTAAGGCTCGATTCCATCCATCTTCCAATAACATTGTTTTTCTACAATAAATACAAAAACACAAATACTAGACAAACAACATTAGTGGTAAATTGTTTGTTAAACATCATCAAAACAAGAAGGCCAACATCTATATCTTGTTATATATCTAATTTGCTATGATATTTATTAGTTAGTTTTAATTGGCATTAAATCAGATTAGATTAGCATAAACCCTACTCACCCCCTCCTCTAGGGTTCTTTTCTAGTGGCATTAGGATCTAACAGTACGGGCGCTACCTTCACTCTTACTGCATCCAACGTAAACCATAACTTACCTTCCTCAGCTACATGTAGCTCATTTCTACGAATGAGATCATGATCGTGAAGGACATCACAGAGTTGGAGGCCGAATATTTGGTTCGAGCTACTGTTAAGACCGCTCATGATGCTGAGCTTTTGAAGAAGCAGAGGAAGAAGCCTGTCAAGCCCTCCCGTAGAGGCAGAGGTAGAGTGGAGGATAAGGAGGAGCTCCTTCTTGCTGATGATGAAGATGAGACTTCCGAAGAAGACCTTGGGGGTATGGACATCGGATTTGGAAGTGCTGAGCAAGAACTTGAGACATGTCTGTTAGACTCTTTCTTCTAAGAATTATTGAGTCTGGCGTTTGCTCCTTGGGCTCAGCGCTCTATCTTCCCTAGACCTCTATCGGCTCCATCAAAGCTGAGGCAAGCGGTTTTGTTTACTTATCCTAACAAGATGACTCTTGTTATCCCAGGTGGGATGGTTTGTGACGCCATTGGTTTCACAAATGGCTGCAGTCTAAGGTGAACTCAGAGATGTCAAACCTACCATGCACCTATACTATGCAACAATAACTTTCACCAATCATAGCAATATCATCTAGTGGAATCAAAAATAAAGTGCAGGTACAAACAGGCAAAAGAAAGAAAACAACTGCAACTGACATGATATAAAAAAGAATGTCTCATAAATAAATCATGTCTCAATGAACAAGTCTGGAATACATCTATCATCATGAATATATGAATATATCATGACATGGATCAACTAAGAATGTATTAAGGCTCACTGCTTTTACAAAATGAGAAAAATAAAGAAAACTCTAATAGCTGAATATAAGGTCTGTCTACTGTGGAGTCTCATCTACTAGCTCATATGATAGCGACTATGTAAGAACTCTGTCATCATGCGACTCTCCGATACTCTGAACCACTTGAAAGGAAAATAAAAAAAAAAAATAACAACAAGAGTGTCAGAGTGCTACATCAAGATCACCTACATCCGCCCCCAGGGGAAGGGCTACTACATGTAGTGGAGGCTCTATCTATTAAGCATAGTCTACCTAAATCATTTTCCCATATCTAATGGAATTAATAATTATAAATCTATAACACGAGACAAAGTATGTCGAGCAAAGTAATCCAAACAAGAAAACCCTTATGTATATACCATATGTCTCAAATAGTAGATAACTAAATATTAATCCTAAACTAGAACTAAAAGCAAGAAATACTAGAAAGTAAAGCCTCATAACCAACGTCAGCATATGTATCTCATGCACTCGCATAACATAATGTTTCGGTCATTAATTATCTCAACAATGAGTCATGTCTCATTTGGCGTCCACAAAATACTCGGCAATCAAGTTATAAAAGTCATCACTTTTCTGAAATTCTCAACTAATAGTATATTCGTGCATGACACTAATAACCATTTCAAATTCTGCGCATAATGCAAAAACAAAGATATAGGTTCCTTTACCTCTGCGCACACTCGTGCGAATTCAACAACATAGGTACATCGACCTCTGCGCACACTCGTGTGGATACCATAATATAGATTCACTAACCTCTGCTCATACTCTAGTATGGATACAATAATATAGGTTCATAAACCTATGCGCACACTAGTGTAGATACAATAATATAGGTACACAAACCTTTATGCACACAATGCGGATACAATAATATAGGTTCACAAACCTCTTCGCACACTAGTGCGGATACAAATTCAAAGGAAAAGTGTACTTGAAACAATACTTAATAAAATCATCTTGGACATGATTAAATAGACACAGTGGGAGGATCTTAACCATTTTTGGTATCATGATTAAGAATCAATTGGTTTTAGGTTATCCTTAAGAATACATTGTGTAGCATTCTCCAGGAACTTCCCACTAAATAGGTTATCCTGAACGTACTAGGGATAGTATTTCTTTAGGAACATTCCATTTATTAGCATCATAAGTTTGTCATTGTTTTGGGTGACCAAACGATATGTGTCGTTCGAGTAAACTGTTTCAACCACGATCGACCCATCCCATTTGGGTTGGAATTTTTCCTTCTTCTTGGAACTAAGAATCATCAGTTATCGAATGGCAAGGACCAAGTCTCCTTCCTTAAAGCTCTGCTGTCAGACTTTCTTATCGAAAGCCCTAGAGATTCTAGCTTGATGGAATTGAATTTGCTACCGGGCTTCTAAGCACTTTTCATCTAACATCTTGAGTTTTTCAATGCATTTCTGCTGTTGTTCATCAGTCGTCATCTCTGTTGCGAGAGCAATACATAGCGAGGGAATCTGAATCTTAATGGGAGAACGGCTTCACATCCATATACCAGGGAATACAGGGTTATGCTCGTAGGCGTGCGGACTATTGTGCGATAGGCCTAGAGAGCCTCACCAAGTTTATCGTCCTAGTCTCATTTGTTGGTTCTCACGAGTTTCAACAATATATTTATGATTGTCTTGTTGAAAGCTTCAGCTAATCCGTTTGCAGTGGGATTGTATATCGTTAATGAAACGTCTTCAATCCTGAACTTCTCGTAAAATTTGATGAATGCGTTACTGACAAACTGAGGGTCATTGTCATGCACGATTTGCTTCGGCACACCATATCGATAAATAATATGGTGTTTTATTAACGCGATGACGTTGCTCGTCTTTACTTCTCTGAGTGGAATGGCTTCGGCCCACTTAGAGAAGTAATCAGTAATCGCTAGGATGAAGCGGTCGCCTTTAACGAATGGTGGGAAGTTAGGACCAATAATGTCCATTCCCCTTGTCTCAAATAGCCATGAAGTGAACGAAGGGTGAACTTCCTCTGGGGATTGGTGCATGCAGGATGCTGACGGTTTGCTACTCTGATGTCCGAGCTGGTGCACCATAGATTACGCCATGCGCTTCCTTAAGAGCTTCCTCCGCCTCTTTGGTTGAAAGATATCGGAGTAGCAAACCATCATATACGCGACAATACAACGTCTGAGTCGCCGTATTATAATAAAATCTTGGTGCTCTTCGCCAGACTGAGTCTCTCTCGTTTATGTCTTCAGGTAAAATATCATGCAAGACATAGTCAATAATAGGGAAATGCTAGTCTCGGGGTTCGAGTTCGATTCTGATCGCATGCGCTTCTTTGGCCTCAAAGGCTCACTCTGGAATGAAGAGGTCATGAGTTCTCATGATGACCAATTGTTTCGTTTCGGGAGACTGTGCCAGGGATACTGCTAATGTTGCTAGTGCATCTCCTTATGTATTTTGGAGACGCGGGATGTACTTAATGAAAAATCCTTCAAAAGCATCTGTCATCTTGATGGCTACCTTGTGGTACAAAATCAGGCTCTGATTTTTGACTTCATACTCTCCACACATTTGGTTGATGATTAGTTGAGAATCACCAAAAGCTTCGAGATACTCGACCTCCAGCTCTTTAGCGAAACTGAGTCCCATGAGCAACGTGTTGTATTCAGCTACGTTGTTGGAACATTTCCCTATTAATGAGTAGGCTCGAGGTATCACATGCTTCTCTGGGGAAACTAGGACAACTTTGACTCCCACCGAAAGTTTAGATTTACCAGGAGTGCTTGACGTATTAGTTGTTCTATAAGCCCCGCCAAAGTACAATTGCCACACCTGTTAAGGCAGCCATGCCGGAGAGCACTGCCCGAGCAAACACAGGGGGTTCTATCTCTCCCAAGCCAATTAGGGCTGAGCCAAAGTCAAAGGATGCAAGTTCAAGGGCTACGCGAGGGGTCGTTAAACGATCCTCATAGGCCCCCATGCAAGAGGAGATGGCGGTTCATGTCGGCGCAGACCCCGCCTTCGCTATCAACATGAATTCCCCTCTCCAAAAGAGCTAAGCAATGGTGACGACAAGCTCTCGCCCGCCAAAAAACGCAAGCCCTCATCTCTGATGATGGCCTGAATTACTATTCAGGCATGAAAAGATCCAAGCCAAAACGCAAAGTTCCTAATTTTGGCAAACTGAACTGATCAGGCAAGCCCACCTACTCAGGCGAGCTTTGCTCTGTTGGTAAAGTTCCTAAAATTGGCGAATTTAGTGTTTTTGGCGAGCCTAGCAGTTCAGGCGAGCCCTACGAGCTTCGCTCCATGAGCAAGGTTCCTAATTTTGGCGAGCTTCCCAAATCTGGCGAGCTTCGTTCCATGAGCAAGGTTCCTACACAGGCGGGCTTCGTTCTTCAGGTGAGCTTCCCAAATCTGGTGAGCATCACAAATATGGTGAACTCTGTAGTTCAAGCGAACTTCATCAAGTTCGCCTAATAGCCCAAATTCGCCCGCAAGCCAACCTTCGCCAGAAAGACAAAGCTGCAGCTCGCCTAACAGGTGAGCCACGATAGGCCAAACCTCACCAACACATGTGAGCTCGCCAACAGATGCAAGCTCGCCCAACAGGTGAACCTCGCCAGTCTGAGCCTCGTCGACGAGCTTAAATATGCCAAACAGGTGGACCTCGGCAAGCTCGCTTAACAGCTCGACCCCGCTTGCAAGAAGCGGTAGTTCGCCAAATAGGCGAACCTTGCCTGAAAGAACTAGAGGTTAAACCTCGCTAACAGGCTCAAGGTTGCCGACCACGCGAACCTCGCATGAATGAACAGACGACTTAACTTCACTAACAAGCCCAAGCTTACCTGTCTAGGCAAGGTCGCCTGAGTTTAACGCTTGGAAAATTTCCCAAGTGTTCCCATTTGGACTCCCTTGAGTCTCCTTTATTTGAGCGCCAGCAATCGGCTAAGGCTTAAGCTCGGCTTGAACCTCGCCTGAATGTCCAGTCGGCTTGACCTCACTAGCAATAAGCTGAAGGTTGCCCAAATTCTCGAGCTCACTAGCAGTTAGCTGAAGCTCGCCCATATTCCAGACCTCGCTAGCAGTCGGTTGAAGGTCGTCCAGATTCCAGACCTTGCCAGCAGTCGGCTGAAGGTCGCCTAAATGCTCGAGCTCACCTGTAGTCGGCTAGAGCTCACCCACATTCCAGACCTCGCTTGTCTCAACGAGGTCGGTTAGATCCTACACTTAGGGAATTTCCCAAGTATCCTTATGTCAGCTCCTTTGAGCCTACTTCATGCGACTTCACGTCTCATCTTTTTGACGCTGGGGGTTGTCACTATCAATCCACAGGGGATCTCAGAGGATGCTTGACTTGCAAACACACGCCCTATGAGACTTCCGATGATGTGGAGGTCTCTGCCACAACTGTCAATAAGACGGGGAAGTCCAAGGCCATTGAGCATGAAGGTATCCACCAACACACTCGCGTCCAAATGGGGGTAGCCATTCCGTTTGACTACACGCGCCTAGCACCCATCTCTAACGACGACGATGATGATTGCTTGGCAATGGCAACATCCCAGGCTTCAAGCTCTATTCAGGGTGAAGGCGTGGAAGTGCACAAGACCAACATCCCTGATGAGATATCTAGGAGACTCGATGAGCAACAAGCAACCATCGATTACCTAAAGGAGATGTTAGAACAGCTTCTGAGTGAGAAGAAGAGGGAAAAAGAGAGGACTTCGCGGGCTTCGTGTAAATCCTCGAAGCACAAAGAGCGGGTGCCTACTCCTTCTCACTCCTCATCCGAGTCATCTAGAGGAGCGTCATCTTTGGATCATAATCTGTAGGACAAAAGGCTCGACGAGTTCCAAAAATCAACTTGACGCCTTGAAGCTCCAGAAGTACATGAACAAGCTGGGCGTTGCCAGACCGTATCCGATCGAATGGGATATAGTCTCCTACCTGACAAAGTTTCAGCCATTGGACCTCCTACAGTTCAACGGCAAGAGTTCTCCTACCCAGCACATTTATTGCTTCCAAGCGCAAACTGAACACATAGTGAGGAATGATCCCATTATGACTCGACTGTTCATTGGCTCCCGCAAGGGGGTCGCTTTTGAATGGTTCCGCAGATTGGAGCCTAAATCCATCACCTGCTAAAAGGACATGGAAAGACTCTTCATGGCTAGATTCTTCGACGATGACAAAGAAGTATATGTGGCCACCCTGCTAGCTACAAAGCAGAGGAAGATAGAGTCTGTAAGCAACTTTATCAAGAGGTTCAGGAACTGATCGCTGTATACACGTGATCGGATTTTCGAGGCCACTCTCATTGAGATGTGTCGAAACAATCTCTTTATCAACATTCTGTCTAACATGGGCGCTGTCATAGCTCACTCATGGAAAGACTTAATCTGCTTAGGAGAACAAGTCGAGTGCATGCTCAAGCGTATGGATACTAAAGAACCATATGAATTTTAAGGGGGTGATGACCAAGACATCTTGGTAGTTAAAACCACTTCCTCATCTAAACCCTATTCACAACAGAGAGGCAATGCTTCGAAGCACCGGAAGCCCACGATGGCATATATCGAGTTCATCGACTTGGACCCAAACTGTAGGGCTGACTGCGAAAACTTGGCTACTAATGGTCGAAGATGATCAGTGATGCTTAAATATGTCAATCGCCAGAAGTTCTGCATCCGACGGCAACTTCATACCCATTCGTAGTAGAGACGGTCTACTCGAGTGGGCAATGTGTCAGCAAAGGATTTCATCCTTCAACTCCTGTTGTGGCTGTTTGATCATGTCCAAAATGATTAAAACCCTCCCACTGGAGCATGAGGTTAAAATGCTCCTTCCACCTCCTACTCGGTTAAACCTTCATACAGTTAGGACCAGAGCCAAAATTCCCTCTCGATTCCTTCTAAGAACGAGAGGTCCACTTTCAAAATGGACGACTAAAACTTTGAACAGTTAGAATCATCCCACATCTCCCACTTGGTCAAACCTTCCTATAGTTAGGACCAAAGCTAAGTTTCCTTGCCAACCTTCTAATAAGATGGCAGGTCCCCAAAACTATCAAGTTAATTATCACCTCTGATAGTTATTTCTCCATTAGTCTCATTCAACTAGATGATGGATCTTGTAAAACTATCAAGTTAACTATTACCTCTTATGGTCTCCTCTAAATTTTCCCCATCGATCCTCTCCAATGGGACAATGGGACCACTCCATTATCATGTTAACACTACACCTCTGACAAAATCAACTTACCAATCCTCTTCAATAAGATGGTAGGTCCTCAAAGTTATTCCAATCGTGGCAATCCAATCAACTTACCAAACCTCTTCAATAGGATGGTAGATACTCAAAGTCGTCCCGATCACGACAATTCTTATCACGTTAATGGTTACCTCTGATAACCGATGTCATCATTCATGCAAATGTCGTTGTCTGATCAGTCGTCATACTCATACATCCCTAAACGACCTGATCCATTCCTAGAAAATTGATGGGTAGTAGCCTACCATGTGATGGCTCCTATAAAAATCAATCGTTACACTCATACGTCCATAAATGATTTGATTCCTCCAACACCGTCCTTCCCGCAAAAGGCGTTGTTGGTTGATAATAGCCTACCAAGCGATGTACCTTTATCAAATAGTGGCCTACCATGCAATGTGCTACTATTTCGGGTTCGTCTTTACCCAAATAGAAGACAAATCAGGGTTCATCTTTGCCCCAAGAGAATACATATCAGGGTTCATCTTTGCCTCCAAGAGAAGACAAGCTTCACCTCAAGACTCCAACGGGTATACGAGTATAAACTGTTTCCTACCTTTATCGGGAAGTTCCTGGAGGATATTACCCATAGTATTCTTAAGGATAACCCAGCCGACTCCAACGGGTATACGAGTATAAACTGTTTCCTACCTTTGTCGGAAAGTTCCTGGAGGATATTACCCATATTATTCTTAAGGATAACCCGGCCAACTCCAATGGGTATACGAGTACAAATTATTTCCTACCTTTATCAGGAAGTTCCTGGAGGATATTACCCATAGTATTCTTAAGGATAACCCGGCCAACTCCAACGGGTATACGAGTATAAACCGTTTCTTACCTTTGTCGAGAATTTCTTGGAGGATATTGCCCATAGTATTCTTAAGGATAACCAAGCCGACTTCAACAAGTATATGAGTATAAACTGTTTCCTACCTTTGTTGGGAAGTTCCTGGGCAATGTTCGGTGAGCCTAACAGTTCAGGCGAGCCCCACGAGCTTCGCTCCATGGGCAATGTTCCTAATTTTAGCGAACCGCTCAAATCAGGCGAGCCCACCTACATAGGCGGGCTCTGCTCTTCAGACGAGCTTCCCAAATCTGGTGAGCATCGTAAATATGGTGAACTCTGTAGCTCAAGAAAACTTCATCAAGTTCGCCTAATGGCCCAAATTCGCCCGCAAGCCAACCTTCGCCAGAAAGGCAAAGCTACAGCTTGCCTAACAGGTGAGCCTCGAAAGGCCAAACCTCACCAACACATGTGAGCTCGCTAACAGATGCAAGCTCGTCCAATAGGCGAACCTCGCCAGTCTGAGCCACGCCAACGAGCTCAAATATGCCAAATAAGTGGACCTCGGCAAGCTCGCTTAACACCTCGACCCGCTTGCAAGAAGTGGTAGTTTGCCAAACAGGCGAACCTTGCCTAAAAGAATTGGAGGTTGAATATCGCCAACAGGCTCAAGGTTGCCGATCATGCGAACCTCGCATGAATCAACAGACGACTGAACCTCACCAACAGGCCCAAGCTCGCCTGTCTAGGCAAGGTCGCCTGAGTTTAACACTTGGGAAATTTCCCAAGTGTTCCCATTTGGACTCCCTTGAGTCTCCTTCATTTGAGCGCCAACAATCGGCTGAGGCTCAAGCTCGGCTTGAACCTCGCCTGAATGTCCAGTCGGCTCGACCTCACCAGCAATCGGCTGAAGGTTGCCCAAATTCTCGAGCTCACCAACAGTTAGCTGAAGCTCGCCCATATTCCAGACCTCGCTAGCAGTCGGTTGAAGGTCGCCCAAATTCCAAACCTCGCCAGCAGTCAGCTGAAGGTCGCCTAAATGCTCGAGCTCGCCTGTAGTCGGCTAGAGCTCACCCACATTCCAGAACTCGCCTGTCCCAACGAGGTTGGTTAGATCCGACACTTTGGGAAGTTCCCAAGTGTCCTCATGTCATCTCCCTTGAGCCTACTTCATGTGACTTCACATCTCGTCCTTCTGACGCTAGGGGTTGTCACTATCAACCTACAGGGGATCTCAGAGGACGCTTGACTTACAAACACACGCCCTAAGAGACTTCCAATAATGTAGAGCTCTCGACCACAACTGTTAATGAGACGGGGAAGTCCAAGGCCATTGAGCTTGAAGGCCACCAACGTACTCACGCCCAAATAGGGGTAGCCATTTCGTTTGACTACACGCACCTAGCACCCATCTCTAATGATGACGATGATGATTGCTCGGCAATGGCAACATCGTAGGCTTCAAGCTCTATTTAGGGTGAAGGCGCAGAAGTGCACATGACAAACAACCCTGATGAGAAATCCAGGACTCTCAATGAGCAACAAGCAACCATCGATTACCTGAAGAAGATGTTGGAGCAGCTTCTGAGTGAGAAGAAGAGGGAAAAAGAGAGGACTTCGTGGGCTTCGCATAAATCCTCGAAGCACAAAGAGCGGGTGCCTACTCCTTCTCACTCCTCATCCGAGTCATCTAGAGGAGTGTCATCTTTGGATCACAATCCGAGGGACAAAAAGCTCAACGAGTTCCAAAATCAACTCGATGCCTTGAAGCTCCAAAAGCACATGGACAAGCTGGGGACTGTCAGACCGTATCCGATCGAATAGGATACAGTTTCCTACCTGGCAAAGTTATAGTCATTAGACCTCCTACAGTTCAACGGCAAGAGTTCTCCTGCCCAGCACATTTATTGCTTCCAGGCGCAAACTGGACATATAGTGGGGAATGATCTCATTATAACTCTGTTCATTGGCACCCTCAAGGGCGTCGCTTTTGAAATGGTTCCATAGATTGGAGCCTAAATCTATCACCTGCTGGAAGGACATGGAAAGGCTCTTCATGACTAGATTCTTCGACGATGATAAAGAAGCATATGTGGCCACCCTGCTAGCTACAAAGCAGAGGAAGATAGAGTCTGTAAGCAACTTTGTCAAGAGGTTTAGGAACCGATCGCTGCATACACATGATCGGATTTTTGAGACCACTCTCATTGAGATGTGCCAGAACAATCTCTCAATCAACATTCTGTCCAACATGAATGCTGTCATAGCTCACTCATGGAAAGACTTAATCTGCTTAGGAGAACAAGTCGAGTGCATGCTCAAGCGTATGGATACTGAAGAGCCATATGAATTTCAAGGAGGTGATGACCAAGACATCTTGGTAGTTGAAACTACTTCCTCATCCAAATCCTATTCACAACAGAGGGGTAATGCTTCGAAGCACCAGAAGCCCACTATGGCATATGTCGAGTTCACTGACTCGGAGCCAAACTGTAGGGCCGACTGCGAAGACTTAGCTACTACTAGTCGAAGATGATCAGTGATGCTTAAATACGTCAATCGCCAGACGATCTGCATCCGACGGCAACTTCATACCCATTCGTAGTAGAGACAGTCTACTCGAGTGGGCAATGTGTAAGCAAAGGATTTCATCCTTCAACTCCTGCTATGGCTGTTTGATCATGTCCAAAATAATTAAAACCCTCCCACTGGAGTATGAGGTTAAAATGCTCCTTCCACCTCCCACTCGGTTAAACTTTCCCACAGTTAGGACCAAATCCAAAATCCCCTCTCGGTTCCTTCTAAGAACGAGAGGTCCACATTCAAAATGGACAACTAAAACTTTGAACAGTTAGAGTCATCCCACATCTCCCACCTGGTCAAACTTTCCTACAGTTAGGACCAAAGCTAAGTTTCCTCGCCAACCTTTCTAATAAGATGGCGATCCCCAAAACTATCAAGTTAACTATCACCTCTGATAGTCATTTCTCCATCAGTCTCATTCAACTGGATGATGAATCTTGTAAAACTATCAAGTTAACTATTACCTCTAATATTCTTCTCCAAATTTCCCCGTCGATCGTCTCCAATAGGACGATAGGACCACTCCACTGTCATGTTAACACTACATCTCTGATAAAATCAACTTACCAATCCTCTTCAATAGGATGGTAGGTCATCAAAGTCGTTCCAATCATAACAATCCAATCAACTTACCAATCCTCTTCAATAGGATGGTAGATACTCAAAGTCGTCCTGATCGTGACAATTCCTATCACGTTAATGGTTACCTCTGATAACCGACATCATCATTCATGCAAATGTCGTTGTCTGATTAGTCGTCATACTCATACATCCTTGAACGACCTGATCCATTCCTAGAAAATTGATGGGTAGTAGCCTACCATGCGATGGCTCCTATAATAATCAATTCTCACACTTATACGTCCCTGAACGATTTGATTCCCCCAGCATCATCCTTCCCGCAAAAGGCATTGTTGGTTGATAATGGTCAACCAAGCGATGTACCTTTATCCAAATAGTAGCCTACCATTCAATGTGTCACTATTTCGGGTTCTTCTTTGCCCCAAGAGAAGACTAATCAGGGTTTATCTTTTCCCTAAGAGAAGATAAGCTTCACCTCAAGACTCCAATGGGTATACGAGTATAAACTGTTTCCTACCTTTGTCGGGACGTTCTTGAAGGATATTACCCATAGTATTCTTAAGGATAACCTGACCGACTCTGTTATTCCCTAGAGGAGGGGTGGTTAGGGTCTTATGCTAATCTAATCCGATTTTATGCCAATTAAAAACTAATTAACAAATATATTCTTGCAAGATAGATATACTATGTGATATGAGCAAGAATAAGCAATATAACCAAGGTGATATATCCTAGCAAAGAGATATACTATATGATGTATGCAAGGATATATAAACTATCACAAGGGTGAATCAAACTAATGGACAATATAAACAAGATGAAATAGGCTATAAAATGAACAGTTATGAGAGTGCCAATGCAAACCAAACACGCTATATGTTCACGAGGTTCGGACCTTCCGTCCTACGTCTCCGCTCCCCACTCTCGAGGAGAATCTACTACACAACCCGGTTTGGAAGCCGAAATTTCTCTACACGCTCAGTTTTCTAGCTAACCAAAAACTCTACACACTCGGTTATCAAGTTAACCGACAACTCTCACAAATCCTCACAATGTACATACACAAGCAGCAACCTCAAATGTTGGTCCTCACATATCGACTCCCTCAAGTGCTCAGAATTATCATCTCTCACTAGGCCACCGACACCACTCCTCTTGGTATCGACTCCGTCCTCACCACATACTCCTCTCGGTGTACAAGTGTATTACAAAGTGTTCAACACAATTAGGCTCACAATACAAATAAATGTGTTCTCTACAATGAATAAGAACACAATGTAAGCTCACACTCTAAGCCACACGAACCCACAACCCAATTATACATTGTATGCAAATACATTAAGCTCAATGGTTGTGCGTGTAAACAAAGAGTAAATAAAATCAACTAAACTCAATATAAACACTAGCTTAATAAAATGGTAATCAAACAATATAAATGTAAAGCTAGATTGAGTTTAGGAAAACTTCTCTATAGATAACAAGAGAGAGGGAGAAGAGTGAATGCTCAAACACCAAGGATGATCTCCACTTGCTCTTGTGAAATTCTCTTTACAAAACAAACTCTCAAATGCTTAAAAGCTTTTTAAACAAACACTAACAAACTTTAAACCCTTGTTAAAAACTTTCTTAAACCTTTTTAAAATATTCTCTTAGTTGGTTATGAAAGATGAGAGCAAGGGGTATTTATACCCATTCAAAACTTCAGCAAAAACCCCAAGAAAAAGACTAAAAACTCATAAACAAACAAAACAGAAAACTAGTCGTTACTGTGCAACGGCTCTCTGATAAGTCGACTTATGAGTCGACTTATATGAGTCGACTTAGCAGAAGAAAAAATCACAACTCTGCTGCACTTCGTGAGTCGACTTATGAGTCGACTCATGAGTCGACTAATGAGTCGACTAAACGTGCACAGATCTGAAATGCACATAAAAACTCAACTTTAAGCCAAGTTTAAAATTATCAAATAAATTTCAAAAATTATGAAACTTTGGGAGATGATTGTAGACATGATAATACACATGCTACAAAAACTGGTTTTAAAAAAGGACCTCCCAAATGTAAAATATCATTATTTTGTAAAATAGTCCAAAACATAAAAATGTAAACATATAAATTTTAACATTTTGGCTAAACCATGTTTTGAAGCTTTACAAAATGATTTTGTGGACTTAATGAATGATTGTTAAGTCCATAAACTATGAAAACAATATTTTCTCAAAATTGCATATTTTATGCAATATATTCTCAAACAAAATAGAATATGAAACATATGATTATATATATGAATGTAAATTTGTTTCATATCTATATAGCTAAACCAAAACAGAATAATAAATGTGAAATATGTAATCTTATATTTATAAACATGAAAACAAAAACATGTATGTATACATATACCTATATATACCAAAACTAAATTGTGTGTGTGTGTGTGTGTGTGTGTGTGTGTGTGTGTGTGTGTG
>BQKN01062504.1:14983-37924 GCA_022839385.1 Asparagus kiusianus
AGCCGACTCCAACGGGTATACGAGTATAAACTGTTTCCTACCTTTGTTGGAAAGTTCCTGAAGGTTATTACACATAGTATTCTTAAGGATAACCCGGCCGACTCTGACGGGTATACGAGTATAAATTGTTTCCTACCTTTAACGGGAAGTTCCTGGAGGATATTACCTATATATTCTTAAGGATAACCCACCAACCTCCAACTGGTATATGAGGCTAAACTGTTCCCTACCTTTGACGAGAAGTTCCTAGAAAAAACTCCTAAGGATAACCCGGCATCCTCCAACCGGTGCACGAGGTGAAACTGCTCCTTTCCTCCAATCGGTGTACGAGGCTAAACTGCTCCCTTTCCTCCAACCGGTGCATGAGGTGAAACTACTCCTTTCCTCCAACTAGTATACGAGGTTAAACCACTCCCTACATCCAAACACCTCAAATAGCTAAGGATAGAGGAGAAATCTTAGCATTGAGCCTAAGAGAAACTCCTTGACAAATTACCATGCTAAGGGCAAGAGCATGTCTAGTCCAACTCAAACGGTAGTTGGTAAAGACAAATCAAGTTTGTTGATAGCTGAGAGTTTGATAAAAATCCTAATTGGTGATCGTTAGCAGCGACTGAGTAATTCAATCTCGCCGAGTTCAATCGGAAGGCGCCTCGCTCCGTCTGCACGGTGATCATTTTGTAGGTCTTCATATCCAAAGTATTTCAGACCCCATGCGACCTGATTCAAACCTAAAAACTTTGGAGGGTTCTTGTAGGCAATAAAATTTTTTTTAATCCTTATCAGAGAAGTTCAGAACAAAACTGCTAAAACCTCACCCGAAATAGCAAAAAAGGGGAAAACGCTGATATCTCTCAAACTAAAAGGAATTTGGAAAAATGAACGGAGGCAAACCGAACCCTTTAGGTTGGTTTGGTAGGTTCCATCTCATCAAGATAGGCTATTTTTATATATAATTCGTCAAATTTCTGACTTACGGTTTGAAAGTTATGACATGTTCTTCATATCATATTCTGGAGCTCGCCTGCAAAGGAGTTTAGCTCGCCTAAATAAGGCTGGCTCACCTGCACAACCTCACCTACAAGCTCGTCTAATAGTTGGAAGCTCGCCTGCACAAGGCAAGCTCGCCCGACATCTTGAAACTCGCCTACATGAGCCAAGCTCACCTGTAGGGTCACCAGCCTACTTGTAGGGTCGCTAGCTCACCTGCAACATCACTGACTCGCCTGTATGCTCCAGTTCGCTTGCTACAGAATCGCCGACTCGCCTGAAGACTGGTCAAGCTCATCATCCATCCACTTGAGGTATAAGAGCAGTCACATCAGTGGTCACATACCATGTTTTAAGGGAGAGAGTATAGTACTCCTTATCCCATCAGTGGTCATATCCTATAAATTAAAGGGGGAGAGCATGGTGCTCCTTACCTAGGCGTGGCCATATCCCACAAATCAATGGATTGGCCATGAGTCTCCTTTTTTATGAATAACCATTGATGTCTATATGCGAAGGAGTCTTTGGTCTTCTGAGAACTTGATCTTTTAAGGGGCTGACTTGGTTTAGCCCTTTCTTAGGTCTTGACATTCTTTAGAACTTGACCTTTTTAAAGGGCTGGTTGGACCTTCTTTGGGACAGCCCCCTTGGTATTTTAAAAGCTCAATCTAAACTCTCAGATTTGGAGACTCTTGGCTCATTGGCTCTGCAAACTCTTGCATTGTAGCCTTCTTGGTGCATTCGGCCTTGATACTCATCAAGCTCGGGCATTCGAACTCCAATCGCAACTTCGATCGGATCATCTAAAGGGAAGCAAACTCGGTACGAGCACCGAGGGAGGCATCCTATCGCTGTCGAAGAACCCACGTTAAACAAGAAGGATCATTTCCTTCTCCTCTGTTGTAAACATTAATAATTAGTTTGTAATAAGTCACTCTTATAAATACAAACGACCCCTCGAACGGGAAGTCAATTTTTACACCCAACAGTAGTACCGCGCATCCGTAGTCTTCTTAGCTCCCTCGTGATCGGTGATTGGAGGTAGCTTGATCTTGTTGTTCTCCAACAAGTATTTGAGTATTCCTTTGGGAATTTTGGCTAGAAGCTTTCTGTTGCATTGGAGGTCGTTGTTGTCATTGAGGTGATTGCTGCTTGGGCGCTTGTTGTTGTGGTTGCTGTTGGGGTTGCAATTGGAATGTTTGATTTGCATCCATTGCATTTGCATGTGCCTTCGCTTTACCACGAGGGGTGAAGTTGTGTTTTAGGGCATTAGTCGCGGTTTATCTCTTTCGGCTTTCTTCCTTTTGAGGAAGCGTTCGGCTTCCTCCCCACATACTTTCAACTCTTTCCAAGTCTTGGCTGGTGCGACGCCCATAGTTTTCAGCACGTCCAAGGAAAGGTTGTTATGACATGTTTGGAGGATGAATTCCTCCGTGACCTGATCTTGGTAGTTCATCACCTTATTATGGAAGCGCTTGACAAAGTTCTCGACTAATTCTCCGTCTTTTTGTTTCTTATCAAATAATGTCCCGATTGACACCTCTGTGTCATCATCGAAGAAGTTGGAGAGAAACATACTCTCTATGTCAGCCTAGCTGTTAATACTTCCCGGCTTGAGACGGCGGTACCAGTCAAAGGTGGCCGCGTGAATGGTCTCCACGAATGATCGTACCATCAGAGGTTCATTACCTGAAATGACCCCTAGGTGGGACTTAAAGTAAATCAAGTGTTGAGTAGGCGAACCCCTTCCATCGAACGGCGTAAAGTTAATCAGGTTGAACTTCGCCTGATACAGAATTGATTCCTACTCCCTCGGATAAGGACATAGAATGCCAGTCTTCTTTACCTCTTAAGAAGACATCAAAGCATTGATCTTGCTCTCGAGGTCTTTCATCTTTAGATCTTCACCTGCATCTTTCATCGGGTGACTTTGAAGAGGAATGGTGGGGCCACCCCTAGCGTTAGGGCCATCCTCAACATTTTTATCATCGGGAGAGTTATCATCATCGATATTCCCCTCGACTTCTGAGTTGCTATCTACCTGATTGGTAGTGTGGTAACGACTAGATTCACTGTACTGATTTGACAACTCTTGGAGCTGCAGGGCATGTAAATCCTTAACCTATTGTACGACCATCTCTGTCTCGATTTTTAAATCCTCCTTCTGCTTAGCCAAGGCTTCTTGAAGAAGCTGGGCCATCTGCTCAGTAGTGATAATGAATGCTTCTTGAGATCGCCCCGTACTAGATATGATGTTATCAGAGCTAATTGCGGAGCATGTATCTGATGTCTCATCATCCGAAGATCATCCTCTACTCAGTCTAGGTATGATAGCCCCGGACCGTAGCCAAATGAGACATTGAGATGCTCTGAGGAAAGGATCGGGACTAGGACGTCGAGTTGACTTCTCCTTATCGACAATGTTAATGGTGACTTCTGGAAGTTTGCCACACTGACCGGCTGATCTTCTTTTACGGAAGCGCCTTGGTTTAGGTTTGAACGCTTTAGTAGAGATCCTTTTGAATACTGAGCCCCTCCGTGGAGCGGTTTTGGGACAGCTATATTCTGATAGTACTACCCTGATTAATCTCTCACAAGGACAATGAAAGTCTGTTTCTAGGGTATTTCTCTTTCGAGACTCACCTCCATTCCGGTAGTACAACTCGTCGGCATTGTGGCCAGAGCCACCTATCGGCTATTCACTTGTTCTTCCAGGTATAACACTATCATCTGTTGAACGCGTCTTCTTCTAATTAAGTAACGCCTTGTTGGTGGTCGTAGGAGTCACTCGTTTGGAATCACACCTTTGTGAGGGTGATACCCTAACGGGCTCCTGGTTTTTCACATGTACCCCCAAGCGGGTGGTTACGGGAATCAACTTGTTGGAAGGTCACGTATGACCCCCTATCTAGATATTTGCTCGGGAATCATTCAGCGGACCCAAGTGTTCCTTAACTGGAGCTTTGCATCGATCTTCAGGTAGAGGACCATGGCGATCCTTTAGCAGAATTCTAAACTTAGAAAGATCCATGCTGCTGTAGGGCTTCACCGGAGGTGCGGGAGAAGAAAGAGCATGATCTAAAGTTGATGTAGGCTGGGGAACAGCCTTGGAGTTGGAACTAGTGAGAGACACGACTGGTGTTTCTCAGGTAGAGGCGTCTTAACTGTCTTCGGTGTAGTTTTAGGCGCTGTCTTAGGCTTTAGCACCCAAACCTGCTTAGATCTTGGTAATTCTTTGGCCACCTCTTCTTTTTACAATTCTTGTGCCTTTAGCATAAGGATCCGGACATGCGCAAGAAGTATGCGACGCTTCTGGATGCACTCCTCGAGAGTAGAACGAGTTCGTTTGATACGAACTCATTTGTTAGTCGGTGGTTGGGAGGAGGATCCCGATGCTTGCTATGGCGATGGCTTAGCCACTTGGCGCCTTCTAAACTCTAGATCAACTTAGTAGCAGAGTTCGTCCACCTGTTCTAAAAGCTTTGGTGAATTGGCAGGCAAGACGTTGGCGGCACCTCTGACGAGCCTTTTTCGTCAGCACCTCTGACGAGCCTTTTTTGTCAGCACCGGCGCACCTTCGACAGGCAGCTCCGTGACCTTTGAGGAGTTGTCACGAGCATCAGATCCGGCTTCCTTGGAGGCCAGAGAGGATTCTTCAACAGCATTCAGGCGAAGATTATCACCCTGAGTTTTTAGATCTGAAGGCCGATTAACCTTCTTCACCGAAGTGGTCTTCCAGCGCTTGCAGGGAGAGGATGATCTGGAGGAGGAGGAGGAGACGTACTCCTCGAACTTCTGCTGGTCGAACTCATATTAGACCTCTTCATCCACGAGGATCTTGATCAGTGGCTATGGCATGACAGCCTTGGCAGCGAGGCTGTTGGTTCCCTCTGTGGTCGCTATCTTGTTCGGGTCGAAAATTGTTTTCTTTATTGTGGGACTCATTACAACTTCAGTCATTACAATGATTCAAAAGGAAGGACTTTTTATAAGCCTCCTTACACAATGCAAATAAAAAGATTACAATTTTCTTGAGAACACATGTAGATAGATCGTTTATCGGTCTTCTGCTTGCGCGGGATCTTTACCAGTGTCGGGGTTTATCCGTGGACCACCAACTGATCAGATCCGAATAACAATTTCATTACCTCGCAAAGGAGATAAGAAATTAAAGTGACTATCTCAGTAACAATGAGATAATCACTCTTCTTGAGAATCGTAGCTAGGTGCGATCTCAAGAGAAACGAATGAACGTGATGCTGATCTCTCAAATTCTTCTCCTCCTTGTGCTGTAAAACTTGCCAAGATCCCTTCCTCCTCTCTGAAATTCGTGCTCCTCACTCTTCAATTTGACAGGGCTTCACCGAGGCTCAAAAATTCCGGATCTGTACAAATAAAGGTCCTAGGGCCATATTTATAGGCTTCAGAAGCTCGATTTTCGGATAAGAATGATTGATTTGATCTCATAATTAGTTGTTACCACTTAACCACATTCTAAGATAACTTCATATCAATTGGGGAGGCTTTGGATCAGAATATACTCAAATCTGGACGGTTAATGAGTGAAATTAGCATTTTTAGGCACGAGACAGACTTTGTGTCTCGGCCTTGGCCGAGACACGTCATGTGTCCCGGTTGCGCACCTCGATTTATTTTTTGCGTAATTCCTCGGTCCGATCTCAGAATGATGTGATTCAAAGTGCGTTGAAAAGCCGGAGAGGAGATTTACAATCTCCTATGAGTGAATCATGTGTGGAGTGGACGAGACATAAGTGGCGTTTCATCTTTCGTGAGTGAACCGTAACTCCCGATCAGATCGTCTCTTCGTTATTTCGCCGTTCCGTTGATTCGTACCCTTCGTCGACTTGCTTTATGTGCTCAACAACGTCAAATAATCCCCTTTGACTCAGATAATGATGCTCATCATCTTCTATCTTGAGCTACGTACGGGAACCTATAGGTAATTTTTGACGCTAACATACCTAATTTTTTGGTGGGGTTAATTTCACAAAATCCCCCCTCAACTATGGGGCTTATCTTTTAAAATACCCTCAACAATTTTAACTTTAGAAACCCCCTCAATTTTGAGGTATTGAGATAATACCCCCCTCAACTTTCAAAATAGAATAAAGCCCCCTTAACTATGAGTTGTCTCACAAAACCCCCTTTATTTTTGTAGTTTTTTAACAAATAATCTCCCTAATGTCATTAATTTTAAATAATACAATGATTAAAATACCATTGGTTGAAAAAACTTCATGTGAGTTTAAAAATCCAACTCAACCAATTTATTAGACTTCAATGTAATAAATTTTGATTAGGAAATCAATCTTCAAAAAAGAATTTAAAAGTTTCAATTGTTTCAAACATTACAAACATATATAAGTAAAAAATAAAGAAGTCTAGTGTTTCAAAAAAGAAAGGAAAAAAATAAAGTTGTATGTGAACCTAGAAATGAAGATATGGAGGAAGAAGAAGAGGGGGAAATTAAAATAAAAGGTATTTTTAACGAAAAACCTTATTTATTAAATTGCATAAAATGTAAGAAATGCAAAACAGATACTATCATGTCATTAATGTTTTAGATATTTGAATGAGATGACAAAATGTTCACATTGGACATATACACATAGTTATAGAAGAAAATAAGCAAATTGATACTTTAAAAGAGAATTTGAGAGTTCATCTATACTTGTTTAAGGAGAATTTGATCATTTATCTTTAATTTTATCAAAATTGATGATGCATCATAGGACCCATACCTTTACCTCTAGTTTCCAAGAGGGTCTAACTGAGTTGATAAGCTGCTTATAAGCAGTATTCAAAAATCTCAAATTCAACTCTCTTGAAAATCACCCTGAAGAATTTAACTTTTTTGAAATATCTGAGAACCTACGTTGGGAGGCGACCCAGAGCCACACCTCTGAGGGTTTAATACCTATGATATCTTGTAAGGACCATGAATTTTCGATACTAGTTAAAATTATTTTTTGGTATTTTAAAATATTTAATTATGATTTTTAAAAGAGTATTTATATTTTTCTCGAGTTTCTATAATTTTCTATGATTTAAAGTCTAAGTTTATATTTATTTAAATGATATTAATATTTATAAATTAATTTTATGCGGTGAAAATTTATGAAATTTATCTGTTGCGTTATTGACACTGTTACATGTCATTTAAATAATAAGTTGTATTATTTTTATTATTACGTATATTTTCGTATAATTCGTTGTATTATTAATTACGTATTATTTGTATAATTTGTATTATTTCTACTGTTACATATTATCTGTCGTATTAGTATAACTAGTATGTTTTACTGTGTATATAATTATCCTATAATTATTGGATTTTTAAAATAAGTAATTATATGTTTTATTAATTATTCTTGTTTAAATTGTGTAATTTATAGTATTATTTCTTCAGTTTCGTATCAACTATTGTATTATCACAACATGTACGTTTTTATTTGTAGGTAATTATTCTGTAATTAGTTTAATTTTTAAGTATCCAAAAGTATTTATTTTAATTATTTTAACCCTAACCCAAACCCTAATATATAAATATATATAATTATTTTCATATTCTCTCTCTCTCTTTTCGTTTTCTTCCCCAAAACGCAGCCGCCACCAAACCCATCACCCCACATGCCGCGCGACCACCTCCGGCCGCCTTCGAACCCACCACCTCTCCCCTTCGTCGTGCGGTCGACCTCCCCAGCCGCTCCCCCACCTGACCTCCCCTCTTCTCTCGTGGCCGAACCTACAGCCCCACCCTCAGATCTCCCCGTCGACCTTCTCCCTGAGCTCCGCCCCCTGTCGTCACCCATCTCCGGTCAGCCCTCTATGCCGAGCTCGCCGCCTCCGTCGAACCCCGACCACGAACCCCCAATCTCGCTGACCCGCTGCCCACTCGAGCTCCGCCATCCCGAACCAGATCCCTGCACCGCCCAGCCTCCCCCGCGGCCACCATCTCCGACCATCGTCGCCCGAGCTCTCTCCGCCTGAGCTCGCTGCCCGCTACGACTCTACCACCACCAGCCGCTAGCAGCCCCTCCGACGCCTAGATCCGCACCTCCTCTCAGCCCCCTTGACCCGCTCCTCCACCCGTCGACCCTGCCCCTTGTCGGACTCGTCGCCGCGTGTCGTGCTCAGTCCCAGTCCACCCCTTGTCGTCGACGAGCGTCGTTGAGATCCCGCAGCCCCTCGTCGGAGTTCCCCGACGTCGCGTACCACCGCGTCAGATCCGGCCCGCGCCATCAGCGTCGATTCATTCGACGAACCTGAGGCAAGATCCCGCTTTCCCTTGGCTTGTTATTCCATTATTTATATCCGTTATTAATTGATTGCGTAGATTAGACTGTGATATGATTAGCTATAGTGTATATTGTGATTACCTGCGTGGGATTGTTTGACATGAATGACTGTGTGAAAGCTTGTGTTTTATCACTTAGTTGTTATCAAATAGGAGAGACTGTACATGAAGACGATTTCTGTTAAAAGTATGATTTATAAGCGTGTTTCAAAGCATGGCTATACTCGCTCGACATCGATATCCCGATGTGAGGAGTCCCGAGTTCCCTCGATATCGATATCCCAATATGAGGTTTCCTTGATTATTATTATTATAGCATTGACTAGACGATGCACTCTTGATCGGACGTGTTGTGGGTCACGGTTATGTTCATAGTTTTACATAAGTCGTTCCATGGTAACTCTATGGCTAGTGCACAATATTTCATGTACAATTGCGTAATTAATATGAAAAACATGGGGTTATAAAGGGGAATTGGACGGAGAATATAGCATGTATATAAACGGGCACAGCGCTTTCTTGTTATCGTGATATCGTGAGTGTTATGTACATGGGCCAGAGGGCCAATACTTGACTTGAAGGCGGCCCCCGGACGACTTTACTGGGACCCGATTATATACTTCAAAATATTCTTCCCCAATTCAAATAACATATAAAACAAGAATAATATGCTTGCGTGCTTTATGGTGGACTTTGTTAGTTTTGTTGAGATGTAGACCAGTGTTGTTCTTATCATACATAGATTGGGATTAATATTTAATTATTTACAATTCGAGACATATGGTATATACATGAGGGTTTCCTTGTTTGGATTATTTCGCTCGACGTACTACGTCTCGAGTTATAGATTTTTAAGTATTAATTTCATCTAGTGTATGACCCTGTTTCTTGGATGATTTCTGATCGCTAGCTGCATGATCTCGTTACCTGATCGATTTTGGATGCTTTATGTTTATCGTGTTTTAGTAGTGAATTTGTATGTCGATTTTGTTGGATTACCAGTTGCACGTTCTTTTGTCGTTTCAGTTATCGTATCGTTTCTCGTTTGGTTTTCGTTGTTCTATTCATTTTGTGGGGTCTTGCCGTGCGCTATGCATCTGACGTACACCTGTTTTCTCTGGTGTACGTCAGACTTAGAGGAAGAACAGGTTCAGCAAGAGCTAGAGGATTCTCAGCAGGAGTACCCTGTAGACGGAGCAGAAGAAGGAGTCGACGCTTATTCTTTCCATTTATTAGTTGATGGTTCCGTTTACTCTTATAGTACTTTCCATTTCAGTTTGAACGATGTATTATATTCTCTAGTATTTCTTTCAGATAGTTTTGTATAAGGGCATGTTTGACCCGTATCATTATGTCTTGGATGATATTCATTTGTGATATGATATGTATTCTTTTATTCTGAGTTTGTCTACTATATTCTTGCTGATTGTGATCGGGGACCTGTGACTTCACATTGTATTTAATTCTAGACGCTTAGCGTATTGGATTGAGAAGAAAAGAAAAGAAAAGAAAAAAAACTGATAGCGTATATTTCTTCTCAATCTAATACGTCGCGGGCTTGTTCACGTTCCGATTCCTGGGTATTTTGGGAAATGGGGCGTGACATATCTAGCAAGTATAGTGCATGAGATGTTATTGAGTAGCGTAGTCTAGTTGGGTATTATTGCTAGGGGTGCTAAACCGTATCTTTATCCATATCCAAGAAAATATCTATAACCAATATCTGTTAGGATACAAATATGGTTACTCAAATCTATAACCAATAGGATATGGTTACAGATGTGGTCTTGTAGTGAAATATCTGTATCCGTATGCGAAATACCGAATACATATTAGTCATATTCTTATGATTGTTTTGATTCTTAGATTATGAGTTTGTGGTTAATTTTGATGATCAAGGTGTCTAATCTTAGCTTTTTAGTTATAATGAAAAAATCATGAACTCTTTTGTATCATATGAATCATGTTTTTCTCAATACTATCTAATTTTCTCATATCAATTTTGTATCCGCATGCATATCCGTTTATATATCCGCATGTATATCTGAAACAGTATCTGATTTTAGCAGATATGGATATAAAGTTTCCTTACCGAGATATATCCGTATTCATATTCGTATCCGTATCCAAGATGGGTAAACAGATATGGATATGATAAGCATCGTATTCGACCCGTATTCGCACGGAGCCCTGTCATGACCGAATGCACCCTTTAAATATGAAGAAATTTTCAAAACCGACCCAAATCATGTTTTTATTTTCAAAACCGACCCACTTTTTTTTATTTATCAAAATCGACTCGCTTTTTGCCACGTCAGCTTAATCTTATTTCCTAATTAGTCGGGGTTGCCAACCCTGATTATTTAGGACAGTAAAAACTGGGTTTAAGGCTTCTAATTGGGGTTTAACAATCTTCTAAACAGTCGGGTTGCCAACCCCGACTGTTTAAGAATGAGATTAAGCTAACGTGATAAAAAGTGGGTCGATTTTGATAAATAAAAAAAATAAGTGGGTCGGTTTTGAAAATAAAAACAGAGCTTGGGTCGGTTTTGAAAATTTCTTTAAATATTGCTCTTCAAAAGGCTGTGTAGGACTCAGCAGTCATAACAAGAACTCGGGGATCCAAGTCAGGTTCATCATGGCATCCTCTGCTCTCTCCTCTCTCTTCTATCCACTCCGCCCTCGACCGCCCACTACCGGTCAACTCCACCTCCGTACCCTACCGAACCGATCCGTGCCCGTCTCCTTCCATTCCAGTCACCGCCGGTTCCTCTCACCTCCCAACAACAAACCCTCACCTTGCCCATCTATCTGTGCCGGTACGGTCACCGTCGGTGTCCCCACTCCTCTGATCTCTCCCAACGACCAATGGGGCATGTGGACCGCTCTCCTCGCCACCAGTGCTTTTGGCATCTGGTATTTATTTCCTGTTTTGTCCTTGTTTATGCACCCATTTGCCTACCACCTTCAATCTTCCATCTTTGGCTGAAATGCCTGAAGTTTTCATTTTTCATACTAACTTTTGATGGGAGGATTTCGTTTCAATTTGAATTCATATTAAGGATAAATTTATTGCCTTTTTTCTTTCAAGAGTTGGACTGAAATTCCCCCAAATGTCCTCAGAATTCAGGACAAAATGTGAGTGATACTGTTGGTGTAGACTAAAGTTTGATGGGTTTGTTACTTTCCAGTTAATCTGAAACAGAATTATGAATAAATTTACTGACAAGTGTACTTTGCATTAAAAGGATAAACAATTGAAGAGTTGACTGGAGAGATGCAAATGTCATCAAAGTTCAGGTCAAACGTGAGCGAAACTGTTGATGTAGGCTAAAATTTCAAACCCGTGATTGGAATTCTCTTAAACTGTTGATGTACTTTATTTCTTGTTATTTGTACGATTGTCTTGACAGGTCAGAGAAAATGAAGATCAGACTACATAACTCAGGCTATTGTGTGCACACTTTTTATGGTGCTCGCAGCTAGCAGTGTTGGGAAAATTGCCCAAAATTTGATCTTTCATCCTAATTTTGTGTGTATTAGTTCCAAATAAATATTACATTTATACTAACAAGAAACAAACGTTTTTGTTTAAAAGTTGCCTTATCCTGAAGAAAATGTCATCGAACTTAAGGAAATTTAGGGCTAAATGTGATTTATATTTCTGATATAGACCAGAATTTCAGATGTCTTGCAGAATTTGCAAACCCATGATTAATATTCTTTAAAGCATATAAATTTAGCTTTTTTTTGGTATTTGTATTATTATCTTGAAAGGTCAGAGAAAACGAAACTCGGGAGCACATTAAGTGGAGCTCTAGTGAGCACACTGGTGGGGCTCGCAGCCAGTAGTGTTGGAATAATAGCTGCGGAGGCGCCAACATATAAGGTTGTGCTGGAGTACTTGCTTCCCATTGCCATCCCTTTGCTTCTCTTCAATGCTGATCTTCGCCGTGTTGTTAGGTCTACAGGGACACTTCTCCTAGCTTTCTTGGTTGGCTCTGGTAACCATCCGTTCTCTGTTACTCTAGCTTTTTTTCATTTGAAATTGATGAACAAAATGTCACTTTCAAGATTTGAAGCAGGTAAGATTATATGTATATAAGATTTTGCTACCATCTTACACTAATGAAGAGAGAGTTTATATACATGCACACACAGATTTTCACCCATTCAAGAGTCTTAGCTATAATAATATGAAAAATATGCTGGTTACATGTATGCTAATGTTTGACCTAGCATATTGTCACACCCCACTATTACTAAACGTAACTCGGTCGACAGTATATAACAAGGACCTCAATACATCCTTATGTTTATACCCAAGCCTTAATCACCACATACAGATGCAGGCAATCCAATCCACAGTAAGCTCACCTCCATAAAACATCAAATTAAGAGGAAGCGGTATCAAATAACAAAGTCGCAAGAACATGAACATAATATAAGACACAACTGCCACAAAGTACATAGAGTATCTCTCCTGAATGCATCAAATCCTATAAATGGTTGGATGTACAAATGATGTCCAAAGAGAAATACTTGGTAAAGGTAAAGGATAGGGTAGAACATACTAATGTTTCACTGTAGCTCCTCGTGATCCTGAACAGATGTGCCACCCCCTGGATCTGGACAAACAACTCCAGGTCCATCATCACATAGAGCAAGTCGTAAAATGAAGGTAATATGCATGCAACATATTAGGTGAAGCAATGCTATGCATGAACAGGATATGAGCATGCATATCATATGCATGTACGAGGAAAAAGAGAAATAAGCTACAATAGCATCTGAACTAACAATGATTAAGCACTTATATAGGTACAAGTTAATATACTAGCATATGGGAACCTACACATGTAACATGTCATGATGGTCAATTGTGTATTTATATTTTATTAGTTTTGTTTCGAAGGTAGTGGCGATAGTATATGATCAAGATTGTGGCAAAGCAGTCACAAGCAACAGGTAAACATGTGGCTGGTCCTGTCATATTGTATCTAGAATCCCATATCATGCCTCGAGCCAGTTGAAATACTCCTCATTAACTTTCTCCCTTTAATATTCCGTATGTTATCTTTGTATTAGTTGACAGTACATGAATTTTTGTTTACTATCGTTTGGATATTTCGAACATATAAAGAAGGGTTAGATGCGAATAGACCCCCCTCTAGTGTCTCCCAATTGCGAATAGACCCCCTTATAGTTCTATTTCTGGTGAATAGACCCCCTGTGGTACTAGCCCAGGTGCGAATACACCCCCGTAGTGAACTTCTTTGACTCTTTTGAAAGTTAAAAAGAAATTAGCATTAGAGGATCTATCATGACCCATAGAACTACACGGGCTCTACCTGCCTCCTCAACTCTTTTAAATGAGTTTAAGAGAAAAAAAAATTCAATCAGGGTGTCTATTTGCAAAAACAAAACTACAGGGGGTCCATTTGCAATTGGGTCATACTACTGGAGGTTTGTTTCCAATTAACCTTTAAAGAAAGATTTGTAGATGAGATGTACATTAACAACCGACCGTCTGGTCGTCACCCCACTGTCGATCTGATTATGTCACCCTACTTAAAACTCCAAAGAAGAAGGCATCTGTAGCCATGAATCCCAAATAAAGTGACGTCATTGCTCTATATGTGTTTCTGATTCGAATCAATAGGTCACAATAGCTCAATAGCCCATGAGCCTCAAAGAAAATGTTCAGTGATAACAATTATTGTGAAGGTGAATCATGAGGCTGCTCTCACTAACATGGATCCTTATCTTAATCACAATTTTGTCTATGAGAACACATTTGACAACCAATATTCATGTATAGTCTCATGTACTGGGCACGTATCATGTTTCCAAGACCATGTTTCATGTCCTAGGGTGTCAAGAAGTATGTCATGTCCATGTTACTTATGTAAGCAAATGTAATACAATCATGTCTAAATATAACATGAATGACAAGAATGAACAATTCCATATATAACAGAATAAATCATGATTTTAATGAGAATATGAATAAATTGTTTAGAATTATGATGTGGACATGTCTAGATTTTTGAACATTCTACAGAAATAATATAAACTTTATCTTGCATGATTAGTTATCAAGAATTAAGTCTCAGATAAATCAGAACATAGTCGTTGTTAATCCATTGTCATGAAGTCTCTTGCATAAACATTAACATACATTACCAGATTAACCTACACCAACTGCACACAGTCAAAGGTCGTTAACTGTCGCTGTGTTTACAGTTAATTAATCGGTGGTGTCTCTGAGTTTCTTCCTATAGATCAATATTCTAACTTTCTACAGTGGACCGTTAACATATTAAGGTGCTCTGCTGCCACAACTCCAGCAACCAGGTCTTTTTTTTAATTCTTTTCTGTCCTACCTATAAATTGTGGACTGTAGAATCAAGTACCTCCTTTGCCTGTTGAGCTGGCAGACCCACTTGGTATTCTGTCTGATCTTCTTTTTCGTATGAGCTCTTTGGTTTGTAGAGAATGAGGACATTAACGGTCATCACTTGTCACTGTTATGCACAGAAAACAACGATCTTCTGGAACCAAAAACACGTGACGGTCTACTGTCATCACCTCTCATTCTATGTCCAAGTTTCTGTTGTTCAGCAATAAATACAAAGTTAATTATCCATAGATTACCTATTGTAGATTAAGCATTAAGAATCCTGAGAAAGGTAACTGAGAATTATCTAACACAATTTTACAAGAAATTCATCAGAATTTTACAAGTATAGGGCAAGAATAATGGTATCTAGATTATGAACAATGAACAAACTTGCGATATATTAATCCAATCCATGTTATAACCAGAACAAAGTTAATACAACCATAGACAGACGAAATTATGACATAAATTCTCCAACTGATCCACAGTAGCCAATGATTACCAGAAATGGGGTCAAAGCTAGATAAATGCACCCATGATCCACATCTAAACATGGATAAAGTTACTCTAAGCCCTGAAGAATGAAACAAAAACGTGGTAATGTCACCAAATCAAAGGATCTATCACAGATACCTCAAAATCCATCAACTAAGCACAAAATCCTTATATTAGATTAAGAACATTGAGATGAATCAATTGAATTTGATCCACCCAATTGGCTCCAGAACTCAAAAATTTAAACAATACCTTCATTCAACCCTCATTTAGAAATCTAACGGAGAAATCTAACATGGATCATCAATTTGAGAGAATAAACGACATGAACTTATTTTAACATTAATTCTTTACTGTACTACTTTTGGCCCAAGTTTTTCTAATGCATTTTTTATGATTAACAGTTGCAACAATAATTGGAACTATCGTTGCATATCTGTTGGTGCCAATGCGATCACTTGGGCAAGATAGCTGGAAAATTGCAGCAGCCTTGATGAGTAGGCATATAGGTGGAGGTATTGTGCATGAATATTGTTATCTCTTGCATTGATAGTGTGTACATGTAAATTGTATTTGTGAATAAACAACTTGGGCTTATATGTAGATAGGATGGATTCAAGAGTTAGGCTCGGGCTTACTTTAAATATAAGATTTTTGCAGGACTTAAGCTGTTTTAGTTCACTCTATACTAGCAGTGCTTGAGTTGTGAGCTTCCTAAATTTTTCTTTTCTTATGGAAAAAGTTAATTATGGATGTTGATATAAATAATGGGCTTGTGTGGTTCTCATATCAAAGTTAAATCCTTATTGAAGCGTGAAATGAGTGTTAAGACAGATAAATCTATTCAAATTCACTTGTAGCATTGTCATGCCAAAAGAAAATAGACCTTCTAGCCATTCCCTTCATGGAATAAGTGAAAGTTTAATGTTTTAGCATGCATTTATTCCATCTCACAGAGAGTCTCGGGATGCCTGTCGTGCATCATATTGCCCATTCTTGTGAACCTTTAGGCACTTGATCTTCTTCTTTTAGGCTCAAGATGATGCAAAATCTTAGTTTACTTTTTTTTCTTGCAACTTTTAATTAATCTCCATAAACTATGGTTGTGAATATGCAGCTTGGTTTATTATGATTTTGGTTATGACATCAATGTTTGTTATTGTTAACTAATATCAGTTATTCAAAAATCTCTTCAGAAACAAATGTTTCTTGTCCTGAAACCACTTAATTTTGCTCTCATATTTTGTGTACATAAATATCAATATACAATTACTTGATGACGACTTTTTGTCATGATAGCTGTTCTCATATATAAGATGCGATTATTTTTTAACATGAAATCTAACATATATTATTTTTTGATCGAGATTTATATTGTTGTGTAAAAAGCGTAGCTGTCAATTACGTTGCTGTTTCGGAGGCTCTTGGTGTCTCTCCATCTATTCTGGCTGCAGGATTGGCTGCTGATAATGTTATGTGTGCACTTTATTTCTCATTTCTTTTTGGATTGGCTTCAAAAATACCTCCAGAGGCTTCGACATCCACAGATGGTCAGTAGATGTTTTTTTTCTAGCCATTTTTATTTCATTATGTTGAGAATTCATCCGTTCTCCATTCTCCAATATGATCATACTCTTCAAACCCTCTCCTGAAATTTGTTTAGTAAATATGACGGACTACAAATTCTCTTCACTAAGTTGCATTAACGAGAAAATAACTCATACTTGTATATGGATTTCTTCATGTGCTTTTGTAATTTTACTATTGTAATCATAGGTTAAGCTCTATGTTTTTTACAAAACAATTACATCTACTTTCTGCTACTGAGTAACTAAAGCTAGAGTTTGTAAATAACTTATTATGTACGAGAGTACTTATGAGGCTTCCACCATCCAACCTATTGGAAGATAATCCCAAGCTAATCGCAAAAATACCAAGAAGGGGAGGAAGAAGAATTTGAACCTAAAAGATATTGTATCTAATATCTTTAAGAAAAAGTTATTGTAACTCTCTAGTACTATGGAGAGCTAGAGATAATAATGACTGCGAGCACTAGGTTTCTTTTATCTTTCACTTATTTTTCATAAAGGAATTTTTATTAACTCCTTGCATGCTACCACCAAATGTCATGTATCCACTTGCATGAAGTACTAGGACAAATATATTTATTATTTACTTTTCTAACATGAAGCAATATTGGGCCAAGAGAGACAATGAACAAGAATTGATTCGTTGTTTAGGTATTCTGTATTATTTGTTTTCCCTCTATCCTCTGAGGAGATATTGAAATATATTTTCCACCAGTAACCTTTTTCATGGATAACACTCCTCATTGAGAAAAAGAACAAACTTCACTCGCCTTAGATCTCATAGATAGTTGCTTCAAACTATGCAACATCTTCCCAACAAGTGCCAACAATGGCTAACAAATCTAGATTTGTGTTTTCCTTATTAGTTGAAGATCAAGGAAGAAGATATCCGAAGACTACGTTTAGAACAAGATATAGACACTAACACCTTGTTTGGTATACCAAAATGAGGTGGAATGGATTGCTAATTTCCATTTCACACTCAAGTGTACAAAATACAACATGTTTTATGAAGTTAGAATGGCCATTCCCACTTCTCATTAATTCCCATTTTATGTGGGAATGAACATTCCGAATGACTTAGTAGAGAATAAGCATTCCCACTTAAGTGGAAATCAAAAGATTAAAATAACTACCAAATATTCTTGATTGGTTATTAATTGCTCATGCCAAACTTTGTCATTCCCGCTTCATCATCTACTCTCATTCAAACGTGAAAAATAAGAATGAGCATTCTATTCCTACATTTATTCCATTCCATACCTTGCTTCATTCCATTCTCACTTGACTCGATTTCCACGTATCAACGAGGCGTAAGAGTTTGTAGTCATGTCCTTTGGGTTACCAATGTGCCAGTTGCCTTCATAGATTTAGTGTATAAAGTATTTGTAACATACCTAGGTCTATTCGTAGTCATCTTTATTGAGGACATTATTGGTATATTCCAAGTTTGACGAACATGAACAAGAATTGCATCAGGTATTGCAATCTCTTCGCACTCATAACTTTTCTTACTAAATTTATCAAATGTGAGTTTTGGTTATGATAAATATCTTTTATGATTTTTATTTTGTTGAAGGGGTTAGTGCAGATCCGTCGAAGGTCAAAGTTGTAGTTTCCTAGAAACATCGTAAGAATGTGACATGGACAGTGTTTTAAAAATAGGTTGATTTTATCGATTTATCGTCGACATATAGGATTTGGGTCATGGTCGATATGATTTCTACAAAAATTTATTACATATTGTTTTTGACCGATTTGTCCCGTTATATCAGTGTAAATCTGATAAAGCTGAAAATTTCTTATGGCTTAAAATTGCCCGATTTTCTATAATTTATAGTTTAAGTGAACCTATTTGTGTTTGGATGCAAAAAGTCCTCTTTTTTCATACGCAATCCACATCCACGAAACAAAAACTATGCTATCTTATTATATTTCACATCCGCTCATTATGTAACCCTAATTCTCTTTGCTTCCACTATTCCCCCAAATCGCTCGCAAATTTCTCGTTCAAAGACCTCTGTCGACGACCTCTCTCGAAGACCCTCTCTCGATATTTTATTAGATGTGCTTAAATTATATTTTAGGATATTATATTATATATATTCACCATTTGATATGACATTTCGATTTTTATTACTTATCCCTAATATATCCTTAATAACCGGAATCCCATATGAAATTTGGACATCCGATATATTCTGGATAATTGATATTTAAAACCTTGGACATGGGTAAGAAGTTTTCTAGGTTTCATATGATTTATAGAAGATTTGCTAAGGATTTCTCAAAGATGACTACACTTTTATCAAATCTAACTCAGTAGAAAAAGCTATTCAATTGGGATGACAAATGCTAGAAGAGCTTTCAAGAGTTGAAGAAACGATTAACGACTGCCTCGGTCTTAGCCTGTCTTGTAGGAAACCAATTTTGTGATATATATGGATGCCTGTAAAGAAGGATTGGAGTATTTGTTATTAGAGAATGGAAGAGTTATACCTTATGCCTCATGAAAGCTAAAATCTTATAAGGTAAATTACCCAATACATGATCTTGATTTTTGGCAGCTATGTTATTGCATTTAAGAAGTAGAAACGTTACTTGTATTGGGTGACCATTGTTTTAAATATCCCCGACATGGCCCGATATATCCCCTAATATATCATTTTACAGGGCTTGCCAGTTGCCACAACCGATATGGTCTAAAAATATCCTTTATCGTTTTTGGCTATTTTGTGCGATATATCCGTGATATGGCTTATATATCAGGTTATATGTTGACTGATATATCCTTTTGTATGGCTTGTCATAAAATAATTTACCGTGTTTGATAATTTTTGGGCGAGATATCATGACTTTCTCATTATATCAAATGACATTATGGTCTAAAACATCAAATGAAATGTTGCAATGCTGATTTATACTTTTATTTATTTTACAAGCCTGATAATTATCGTAAACATATACTATTTATATTTTGCATGCTTAGATTTCATTAAGTATGTTGAGATTACATTTCAGTACATTATACTATATATGCAAATATTCGTTATGATATTCTAATATTTACCACATATCCCCGATATTTTCTCGATATCCACAATTCAATATGAATTTGGCCATCTAATATTTTCCCGATATCTGATATTTAAAATCTTAGGGGTGATAGCTGAAGTATATACTAATAATAAAAATTTAAAGTAAATATTTACTTATTAAATCTAAAGATGAGTTGGTGGATGGAGTGTCAGAACGACTATAATTACACTATCGACTATAACCTTGGAAAAAACTACTATTATTACTGATGGTCTTAGTAGAAAGACAAGTTTACCTGTAATATATATCAAGAGAGGGGAAGCGGAGAGAGAGTTGTGTGAATGGTTTCCTAGAGAAACACATATTGTAATATTATTTACAAACCTTTAAGAACGACTAATCATTTTCAGAAAATTAAGAAAATACAAAATCAATATCACTCGTTTCAAAATATTTAGAAAAAGATGGACAAAGGAAATATGTGCGTATCATCTGCGTAATAGCAGTTTGTCTTACCAAGCTAATACATTTCTCCTTATTCACAAAATGGTCCCCGTGCAAAATTAGCTCAATTATATATTGATGAAATAGTAAGATTTCATGGAACGTTCGTAAGTATATGATTGAGACCTGAGATTTGTATCTCTATTTTGGCAACAATTGTAGATGACTATGGGTATATAACATCCTCAAACAAATGGTTAACTCAAGAAGATAACACAAATATTAGAGGACATGTTCATTAGGATGAAGTAGGTGAAAGAAAAGCCTTAAAACCACATCTTGTTCCTATGCTTGAAGAAGCAATTTAAAAAGTTCATAAAATTAGGCAAAATATGTTGACAACTCACAGCTGACAAAAGATTTATGCAAACAAGTGAAGGAGGAAGTTAGAATATGAAGTGGTTAATAGTATGTTCTTTAATGTATCATCATGAAGGGAATGGTCAAGTATGGAAATGCGATAAACTCAGTCCTTGGCCCGTTCAAAATTTTGGAGAGGAGAGGAAAAATGGCATATCAACTTGCTTTACCTAGTTTAGTTAGAGTACAGTGTATTTCATGTTCAATGCTTTAGAAATGCCATCCTGACCCATCTCATGTGCGTGATAACAAACCCCTGAAATTAAAAGTTAGTTTGTCCTATGAAGCAAGACCGATACAAATATTAAATTACATAGTTCAACTGTTCAAGAACTACGAATAAGAGCATTCCACTTGTTAAAGTACTTTGGTGTCACTACAACACATAAGAAGCACCATGAGAAAAAGAAGATAACATGCGACACAAGTACACACTTTTATTTGATAATTAGGTGCAAAATTTTAGGGGTGAGAAGTTAATCCCCATGCATATTAATTGTTGAACATTTGAGAAAATCTCCTAGGAAGGAGTAGCGTTATTCTCAAGGGTCATTATTTTAAAGTTAATTTAATGGTAAATTTGATTTCTTTTCAAAATCAAAATTTTCCTATTTATGTGTAGTGCCTTAAGAATCTAGGTAATGATAAATAGGAGTACATATCGGTTTGCGCTTGAGAAATAGTGCACCGACTTACAACTACGAGTAGTGTAAAATAAGTCTATACATCTTCTTATTGTTAGAAAATGGTACAAACTACATACTTAAGTAGCAAATAATTTTATTTATTAGATAAAATAAATAAAAATTAGTAATATCTAACATAGTAAACTATTAACCATAAAATAGTTTATCGACCTAAGATAGTTACTGACCTAAAATTGTATGGTTTGGATAAATTTGTCAATGAAATAGTAAACTATTAGTCACTAGTAGTTATCGACCTAAAATCAATGTATGGGTTAGATGAATATCGAAAAATAGCTAGTCAGTTAGCTGGATAAGTGAACTTGGTTGTGTCGGTAAATGAAGCTAGTAACTAGTATAAATAGGGGTTATGACTTTAGTTAAAGGGTGTGATTAGTGAACAAGTTTCTACATTATTGAGTTGGAACTAGGTTGTACCAAGTGGAAAAGACCACGAACTAAAGAGGTGAGATTGTCCACTAAGTGTGGTTGTATTTGCATAAATCATGCGCGAAAATTCTCTTATTGGCTTGTACATTAGCTTATTATGTCAAAAGAAAAATAATATTACCCACTCGCGTATTTACTTACACCGGTTACATGCCCTATATTTGATTGATTTGTTATGTCAAAAGAATTATGTTATTATTAAGTAATTACTATAGAGATAACTATTTTAGGTTTAAATAAATTCATTTCTTAGCAATAATGTTACCAAATTGCTATATTATATCATAGTATTATACTATTTAATTGGCTTGTACATGCATACGCAACATACCTTTTACTACCTTAGTACTACACTACTACTCATATTGATCGTTAACACGAAAAAGGAGCCATCAACATTAATTGGGTTTATTGACTAATATTGATTGATCGACATATATCCAAGGTTTTAAATGTCGGATGCCGAGTTCATGTTGGATGGCTGAAATCCATGTTGGATAGGGGAAATCGGGGATATATCGAGGGACATTGACTAAATATCGGATTGCCATATCAGGTAGTGCACATATGTATAATATCATATCCTAAATGTAATTTAAGCATTCATAAATTCAATATAAGCAGACTTTATAAATTCTATAGACTAAACATATAAAAAAGTAAATAATATATGGATTTGGATTCATAAATTCTTTCTATCGGATTCATAAGAAACCCTTAAACATGAGAACGTGTCAAACGGGTTTGAGTATTTATCACTAAACCCAAACCCGATAACAAAAAAAAGATCTTAAAAAAAGTACCATATCAGTCGATTTTTCAAAGCTAAAAAATAGGTCGATATGCCTGATATGACCCTGATATTTCCGATATATTTTCGATTTGGCCCTAAAAACCGGCATACGAGTTGAAAACGTCAATGTCGTGTCGGTCAAGCTCATATCCATGTCGGCCGACATTTAAAACATTGCATATATCTAGATTATGCGAGGCCCAAAGCCTCAAATCATTATCGTTATTATTTTCGTTTTAGCGTGGACAGAGACATAAAAGGTATTGCCATGCATAAGTGTGTTAGGTTCTAGATGCAAGCCTACAAGGGGGTTG
>BQKN01062504.1:37934-81393 GCA_022839385.1 Asparagus kiusianus
CATGCATAAGTGTGTTAGGTTCTAGATGCAAGCCTACAAGGGGGTTGCACATGATTGCATAATTATTTTGACAATTGAAATAATTGATAGTAATGTAGTGGGAAGTAAATGAAATATTTAATAGTCTAACCACAACAGGACAAGAGTTTGTATAGTAGTTCGGTATAAATCCTACCTTCACTATTCCTTCTCTTGAGGGGCTTTCTATACTATGATATTGTTCACTTAGATTACAAACCCTAATACATTAGGTTTTACAAGACCGCTCCATAGATTAACCTTAATGTAGTCTCTACACCCCAACAACCTATCGCTATTGTGTAACCTAGGTCTTGCTAGTAACCCTCACTCTCAACTAACACCGGTTGAGTACACCTTAAAAAACTGATCAAAAGATCATGAAAATGAGTATTTAATTATAAAACAAGATATTAGTTAAGCATAATTGAAATCATCTTACAGCCCTTTAATGATCAAACTGTTCTTCAAAGTGTAGATATGGAAGAACGAGGTTGAAATAAGCGATCTTAAGGCAATACTCGTTGACTGTTGTAGATCCAATGAAGAAGAATACGATGACAGAGTGATTGAACAAGCTACAAGATGATTCTGATGAGATTGATCCTCCAGCTCAAAACCCTAGCTTTTTTCTATTTTGGGTTTTTTGTATTGCAATTGATACAGATTATAATAAAAGATTTCATTAAAACAAAAGAAAAACTATATTTTATTGGATTATTTTCTGTGTGCCAATGGAGCATCGATCTTGTACTACGTTGATGGTCCGACTAAGACGATGAGTATTTCGCTGATTGATGATCTCTAATCTTTAGGAAGATAGCGCAGTATTCTCTGGATGAAGAGATATTAATAAATTTTTTCTCACGATAACTGTTGATTAAGCTAGATGACTAGCTGAAGAGAAAAAAAATCTTTTCTCACAAGGATCTTTGATCAGGCCAAATGATTAACCAATGATAATGATTTATGAAGAAGATCAATGAGAATGGAGGAGAGATGGGCATTTTATCAATGTAGCCTCTGAATCTCTCTTTTCTCAAAGGCAAGTAGTCTATAGCCAAGATAATAGTAGCCTTATGACCTTTTCCGCCGCTCTCGTGCTCGCTTGCTTCATATTGATCATGCCTATCTATAGGCTTAAGATCATTAATGAGTGAGTTAGTGTTCCTTAACTCCCCTTAAATAGGTGAGTTAATGGTCATTAACTTCCTTAACTCTCCTTAAATGTGTGAGTTAGTGGGTAAATTATTTTCTTAAAAGTAGCTTTTGAAAACAGTAATGAACGAGGTTCGGCAATAATGACCATAGGCAAAGTTCGTTGGGCAAACTTCACTAGAATGTGGGTGAGTGTTATCAATCTGATTTGAGTGATTTTGCTTGAGCGAGGTTCGCCAGTCACCGCCTTTCGTCTCCATCTTTGAAGGGGGCAAGAAGTGGCGCCATTTGTCTCGGCTCTCGAGAGAGATGAGAATTGACCTCTCTCGTCACGACCTTCGAGGGAATTTGAGGATTAAGTTCGATAAGTTCAGATTTGACTCAGAATCCGACTTGAACTCGTTTATTGACTCGGCCAACTTGAGGATGTTTTTCAACTTGGCCCAAAGTTCGAACTGAGGACGCCTTTTGACTCGGTCCCGAGTTCGACTTGAGGATTGATTTAGACTCGGGTCCTTTTTGCCTCGGATGCAGTCATATTCGCATGGACACCTTTTGACTTGGCCCTGAGTCTGACTTGAGGATTGACTTAGACTCAGTTCCTTTTTGGTTCGGATACGTACATGTTCGCATGTGATCCAAATGAACTTCGCTATAGCTTGTATTTGAGCCCATCTGGTAGTCCATGAGCGTTCAATTTTGGACTCAGACTGAGCATTAGTCCAAGAGAGAGTATATTTTAACTGTTTACAAGAACTTCAAATGTTTTCGAGATCCTGCTTTTGGCTTGTAATAGGGATCAAAATACTTTGGGTAATAGTCAGAGGTATACTGTTGAATATAGCTTAAGTCTTCTTACTTAGGTTGAAACTTGTCCTCATTTGTCTACTTGGTTGCCAGAGGTGTACTGTTGAATATGACTTCCTTTGCTATAGATTCATCTTAGTTGAATGCTTGATTGCATTTTGAAGTGCTTGATGTTGAGATTCCATCTAATTCTATGTTTGAAACCCATATTTGGAGAGAAGCTATTGGAGTGTGTCTGAATGTTTGCATAGCTGCTGGAGTGTGGTCGAATGTTAGCTTAGCTGTTGAAGCATAGTTGGATCTTAGCGTAACTGTTGGAGCATAGTCGGATGTTGACGTAACTGCTGGAGTGTAGCCGAATGTTTAAGCATAGTTTATACTCATACGTAGTTGGAGTATTCCCTCATCTCAACTGTGTTAGGGAGATTCATGGTATCCACAGTTTAGGCTCTTGTGTAGTTGAAACATAGGAAACAGTTTATACCTATATACATAGGAAACAATTTATACCTATATACATGTTGGAGTCTACACAGTTTAAGCTCTTAAAACGTTAAAGCATGAACAAATAATTTATACTCGTATACTCATAGAAGTATAGGAAGCAGTTTAACCTCATATATGTAGGATCTGTTACAATGCTCATTAAAACACTTGAGGGGGGTGAATAGTATTCTTTTTAAAAATTATGCAAAATAGATTATAAATTGCAATGAAGATAGCAAAATCACACAGAATCACAATCGCAAACACAATATTTTATACTGGTTCCACCTCCTCGGTGTACGTTCAGTCCCCAAGCAAATCCCATTTAAGAGTTCTACTATGATTTTGAAAAACTTACAAAATCAAACAGCAAACTTGACCAATTTGCAAGTCTCTGTAAATTGAACACAATCTCTTCACCAAGAGATTACACCTCTCACACCCGTGAGATCACTTGCCTTGTAACAACTTAATTCTTATAAGCCTTGAGTGTATTGTGATGTGTAGTAGTGGCTTAGGAACGTTTTGAATCTCTGAAAATTGCCTAACTTGAATGTATATTGAATGATGATCAAATGCTAACTTAGAGAATGCTTCTTGTCAACACTTAGTGAAAATCTAAAAATTTTTTACTCTTGAGAATGCACAAAACTTGAATCTTATAAATAGATATCAAATCATCCAAATTTCTGAACTTGTAACCTATTTAAAGCCCTTGAAAAGAAAAGTTTTCAAAGTCAATTAACGGATCAAAACGGCTTTAAACAATCACTTATTCAAAATCTGAAATATCAGAAAATTGTTTTAGTAGTCGACTAATAGTCGTTGTAGTCGACTACTCTGAGTTCAAACAACTTCTGTAATTTTAGGATTTTTTCTTAGTAGTCGACTGCCATAGTCATTAGTCGACTACTCTGTAAAACAGAGTCTGGAATTCAAAATTCGAAGCTGAGTAGTCGACTATAATTCTTTGTAGTCGACTACTCTATAAAAGCAGATAATCTGAAATTCTAAATTAGATCTTAGTAGTTGACTATAATTCCTAGTAGTCGACTACTCTACATTTTTACAGAATTTAAGTTTTTTATCTAAGTCTTTATTAGTCGACTATAATCAGTTGTAGTCGACTACTCTGTAATATTTCATAAACTTATATTTTGATCTAAGACTTCAGTAGTCGACTACTAATCTAATTAGTCGACTACTAAGGGGTAAAAAAGTTATGTATGAAATAGTTTGACTCATTGATTAACTAAATACTCTAATGGTTAACATTGGAGATTTCTACTGTTAACCAACTCACTAAACTTATGTTAGTGTGTTCTAATCTCTGTGTGTGTATGTGTGAGTGATCAATGCTTGTACAAATTTTCTAAGTAAAGAAAATGTAAAAATTACATTGATATATAAGCTCTTCATCTTCTTTACTTCATGATGCATTGAACTCATCTTGTACTTGTTCATGTTGATAGCTGCATTGAAATGTTAGTGCATAATACACATAGTTATTATGAATAAATTATTATCATTAAAATTATATTATGGGAACATTATATCCAACATTCTCCCCCATTTTGATGATAACAAATAATTTATGCATATGTAAGTATATTGTAAAAGAATTAAACATTTATGAACAAATATACTTACTCCCCCTGCATAAAAGCATATTAGAGTCTATAATATGAATTTTTGAGTCTATATAGCATAGTTCTGATACCATTCTCCCCCTTTGTCATTAACAAAAAGAAATAAACATCTATTCTAAACATGTCATAATATCCTCTTCATGAGCCAATACTTCAAAAAGATCTTCTAGATTGTGAACATAGTCCATTACTTCACTCATCCATATGGGTAGACAAAGACTGGCTATAAATACCAAAATTTTAACAATATCCATCTTCATAATCTGTTTTTAAGATAAGTAGCTCATGAACAAACTATAGGATATAAACAAAACAACCATAATAATAAGAAACACACATGCATACATAGTTTTTTTAAACATGTAAACAGAAACATAGTAGAAACATACATAAGTCTTAAACAAACATCAACACATAGTTTTGGACATAATTTAAACAAACATACGAAATACTTAATTGTTTTTGTCAACACAAACTAAAACTGTTCTAAATAAATCATGCATGGTCTTCTAATTGGATGGTCCTGGTGGAGTTTGATTTCCTTGGAAATATGCAATGAGCTTCATATCTAATGTGTCAATCTTCATGCTCATTGTGTCAAACTTCATCTCCAGGATATCAAACTTGTTTGTTAATGTCTCTTGATTTTTCAGCAAATGTATATTTTGGTCATACAATGCTTTTTGTCCAGATTTAATATCAAGTATTCTTGCGGACAAAGTATTATATTGTGCGTCAGAAAAGCAAAAGGGTTCATTTATTGGTGGGGAAAGTGGCTAGTTGATGGTCCAGCTTCATGTGAGGCTTGAGAAATATCTTGGGGCAAAGGTTCTTGTGTAGTGGGTGGTTCATCTTGTGGATTTTGTTCATGTAGTTTAAAATTGGTTAATTTCATCCTAGTTAGGACATTGGAATCAAAGAATTCAATAGTACAAACCATTGAATTTTTAATATCAAGATCAACATGAATTTTTTTTAAAATCTTGGTTAGAAATGCTCCAGATGGAAGAAACCATCTAGGAATGACTACAAGATAATCAAAATAGACTTCAGCCCAATTAATTTGAATATTTGCCATTATGGTATATATGGTTTTAGCTAAGTCCAGTGAAAGGAAATGGAAACTCCCCGTTTTAGGAAACATATTGTATGCTAAGATTCTAGCAATGAATCGAGGAATTTGTCTTAATTTATTTGAATGATTCAGTAGCAAACCATGACCCGAAAGAAAAATTAGATTTTGAAGTACATTTTCATCTCTCATTTTGATACTACAAAGAGGAACATTTTGATATGGGATATTGAATATTTTTCCTATGGTTCTAGAAGTCAAATTGATCTCAATACCCTTAACAAGAGTGTTTATCTTTTCAGTTTTGTCAATTGTTTCAATACGAGTAAGATTGGTATAAAACAATTGATCTAACAGTGGATAACAAGGCTTCTTATTTTCTGATGAAAATAACTCAAGAAGTCCAACATTTTCAAAGTAAGAATTGAAATTATAAGTTATAAATTCATCAAATTTCACAAATCTACCAGGTAGGATTTCTATATTTGAGAAAGATTTGAAACGTTCAATCAAGGAAGGATCTTTCAAATAAACAGTGTAATCCTCAACAATATTTGTAGGTCCTAAAGGTCCTGACCTAGGTCTTTTTGATCTAAACATTGAGCAAATTTAAAATTAAAAAAGATCAAGGAAGAGAGCTTACCAAACTGTAGAAGTACTAAGAGATGTTAGTAGTCGCCTAATACTGTTTGTAGTCGACTACTAAGTACTTAAGAACTTAAAAATGACTGATTTTTAACTGAAATTTGGGGAAATTTAAGAGATTGATGAAGCCCTAACTGAGGATGACGGTGGTCTGAAGTGGGGAAGTGCTGCTATCGGTTTTTAGTAGAGGATGAAGTGGGTAGTTGTTGATTTAGGGTAGTTTTCTTTTAGTTATAAATAAAGGGTTATGATTTGATCAAAAATTCACATTAAAGATTGAGATTTGATCTAAGTTAATATTGATGTAAGGCTAGGATACATCAGGTAAAAAATGAGTGGTTGTGATCTATTTAACTTAAGATTAACGGGTATTGGGTTTAATGGGTAAAGAATCCAATATCCAAAACAAGTGTATATATGATTCTGCAAGTTTTGTAGTCGACTACTAGTGAGCATTGTTTTAAATATCCCCGACATGGCCCGATATACCCCCGATATATCATTTTACAGGGCTTGCCGCAACCGATATGGTCTTTAAATATCCTTTACCGTTTTTTGGCTATTTTGAGTGATAAATCCCCGATATGGCCGATGTATTAGCTGATATGTGGACCAATATAGCTTGTTGCAAAAGAATATACCGCGTTTGGAATTTTTGGGCGAGATATCAAGATTTTTCCATTATATCAAATGACATTTTGCCCTAAAAAAAGCAGATCGAATGTTGTAACGTTGCTTTGCACTTTTGTTTATTTTAGAAGGTTGATTAGTGATCCTAAACATATATTATTCATATTTTGTATGCTTAAATTTCATTACATATGTTAAGATTACATTTTAATGCATTATACTATGTATGCAAACATTCATTATGGCATTCCGATATTTACCACATATCCCTGATATTTCCACGATATCCGCAATCCGATATGAATTTTGACCATCCGATATTTCCCCGATATCCAATATTTAAAACCTTACTAGTGAGATTAGTCGACTATACTATAATCGACAGAAAATAATTTTTCTGTTTTTAGTTCTTATAAGTCGACTACTTTTCTTATTAGTAGACTACTAAGAAATTAACAAAATTTAATATAAGCAATGTCTGTGCATGTAGTTGACTACTAACAGGATTAGTCGACTATTAAGGCTGAAAATGCATATGTATTGATTTTTAAACTTAGTTTAAATCTTCCAAAGAATGTATACCTAATTCTCTTCTTAATTTAACATATATTTTTTCTTTTAATGGTTTTATTAATATATCAACAATTTGTTTATCAGTTGAAATAAAATCTAAAGAAATATCACCTTTAAGTACATGATCACGTAAAAAATGATGTCTTATATCAATATGTTTTGTATGTGAATGTTGAATAGGATTTTTAGATAAATTAATGGCACTAGTATTGTCACACATTATGGATGATGTGAGACAAACTATACCATAATCAGATAATATTTATTTCATCCATAAAATTTGAGCACATGCAAGACTAGCAGCAATATATTCTGTTTCAGTCGTTGATAATGATACTGAATTTTATTTTTTACTAAATTAAGATACAAGTGAATGTTCAAGAAAATGACATGTACCACTTGTACTTTTCATATCGGATTTATATCCTGCAAAATCAACATCACTATATGATAATAAGTCAAATGTGTTATTCTTAGGATAAAATAAATCATATTCTGTAGTATTTTTAAGATATCTAAAAATTCTTTTCACTGTTTTAAGATGTGATTCTTTAGTATTAGATTTAAATCTTGCACATAAACATACACTAAACATAATATCATGTCTACTTGCTGTAATATAAAGAAGTGATTTAATCATACATCGGTATAGCTTTTGATCAACATTCTTATCATTTTCATTTTTATCAAGTGATGTAGTTGTACTCATTGGTGTTGGTTTACTTGTATTTTTCATTCCAAAACGTTTGAGTAATTCTTTAGCATATTTCCTTTGGTTGATGAATATTCATTCCTTCAATTGTTTAATTTGTATTCTAAGAAAAAAATTGAGTTCACCCATGTGACTCATTTCAAATTCATCCTGCATAGTCTTAGCAAACTCTTGACAAAGATTATCGTTAGTAGAACCAAATATTATATCATCTACATATATTTGAATTAAAAGTATATCTTTATTTATTTTCTTTACAAAAGTGTAGAATCAACTTTTCCAATTTCAAAACCAGAAGTTAAAAGAAATTTCTTTAATCTATCATACTAAGCACGTGGTGCTTGTTTAAGACCATATAATGCTTTCTTAAGTTTGAAAACATAGTTTGGAAAACTTTCATGTTAAAAAACCAGGAGGTTGTTCTACAAAACTTCTTCTTTAATAAAACCATTTAAAAAACACTTTTAACATCCATTTGATATAATTTAAAATTCATAAAACATGCAAACACAAGTAAAATTCTTATAGCTTCTAAATGAGCAACTGGTGCATAGGTTTCATCATAATCAATACATTCTTCTTGATTATATCCTTGTGCAACCAATCTAACTTTGTTTCTAACAACTTGTCCAGATTCATCCAATTTATTTCGAAATATCCATTTGGTTTCTATATCGGATTTATCTTGTGGTCTAGGTACAAGATTCCAAACGTTATTTCTAGTAAATTGATTGAGTTCCTCTTGCATGGCTAATATCCAAAAATCATCTTTACATGTTTCTTTAATATTTTTAGGTTCAATAGTTGAAACAAAAGAAACGTGTATATAAATCTAATTGTGATCTAGTTTTAACACCTTTGGAAATATTACCTATTATTAAATCACGTGGATGATTTCTAACATCTACATGTTCTTTAGGTAAAACATTAGTATCATTAGAAATATCATCAATTATAGGTGGTGGTTGATTAACAATTTCATCATCATCATGATTATTAATAATGTTGTTTGAATTTGAATTAGATTCATCAAATGAAACATGTAAAGACTCTTCTATTTTAGAAGTCTTATTATTAAAAATTCTATATGCTTTACTATGCAAAGAATAACCTATAAAAATACATTCATCCGATTTAGAATCAAATTTATCTAAATTATCTTTTGTATTTAATATATAACATTTATAACCAAAAAATTTAAAATAAGAAACTTTAGGAATTCGATTGTAAAATAATTCAAAACTTGTCTTATTTAATATAGGTCTTATTAAAATTCTATTTTGAACATAGAAAGCACTATTGATTGCTTCTGTCCAAAAATATTTAGGTAGGTTAGATTCAACTAACATAGTCCTAGCACATTCTTGTAAAATTCTATTTTACTTTTCAACAACTTCATTTTGTTGTGGAGTGTAAGGAAATAAAAATTCATGTGAAATACCATTTTTATTACAATAATCAGTAAACAATTCATTTTCAAATTCACCACCATGATCACTTCTAATAGTGAACAATAGTAGTGGATTTTTGATTTTGTATCTTTTTACAAAATATAGAAAATTCATCAAAAACATCATTTTTATGTTTTAAAAACATGACTCATGTAAATCTTGAATAATCATCAACTATTACAAATGCATATCTACTTCCATTTAAAGATGCAATCCTATAAGGACCGAATAGATCCATATAAAAATAATTCTAATGGTCTATTTATAGAAACAACACCTTTAGATTTGAAAGAAGATTTATGCTTTTTTTCCTTGTTTACATGCATCACAAAAATAACCTTTTTTATTTACTATTTTAGGTAAACCATTTACTAAATTATTCTTAGAAATGCGTGAAATATTTTTTAAGTTAATATGCCCACATCTTCTATACCATAATAATGAATCATCTAAAGATGCAACTAAACAATGATCTTTTGAATAAAAATTCATGGATAAGACATATATACCTTTCTTTCTTATACCTTTAAATACGATATTTGTTAAATCAGATCATAAATAAGACATGAATCTTTTTCAAATATGATTTTGAAATTTTTATCACATAGTTGACTTATACTTCAAATATTATATTTTAAACCTTCTACTAATGAAACATTATCTATTAAGTATTTGTTAGTGTTACCTACTGTTCCTAGTGTTTTCAATGCGCGAGGCGCAATGCGGGACGCAAAGTCAGTTTACGCATACATGCGCAAGGTGCAATGCGATATGTACGCCCGAGCGAAGCGAGACACACTCCAGATCACAAAATTTTTGAAGATATACAAGATGCATGAAAAAATAAATATTGCTAAATTTTATTTTCCTCTTTACAGGTTACAAATGGTGAATCAAGTTTCAAGTTTCAAGTCAACTAGTAGCACTACACCTAGCTCAAATGGCAAGATTCAATACTCGCAATCTCGCATAGAAAATCAGATAGTAGCACATTTTCAACAATTATTACTGATATGTATTAATAAGAAGCAAATAGTAGCAACTTCATAACTTCATAACTCTGCAGTCTGCACATTTCAACAATCCCATTTAAAATAAGATAAATCTCTCCTTATTAATCATTAGCCTATTATTAATCAATTAGCCTATTATTAATCAATTAGCCTATTATTAATCAAGTGATCAAACATCAATTAATCATTAGCCTATTATTAATCAAAATAGTGACGGAAGCAGAAAAAAAATCGAAGCAGCAACTAAAAAAAGAAAAAAGAAAAAAAGACCGCAACAGAGTGAGAACTGAGCAAAGTGAACAAAGACTGAAGATTCATGTGAGAAGAAAAAAAAAAGAAAAAACTGCAGATAGTGGGCAAAGGAGAATGGAAGCAGAAATTAAAAAAAAGTGAACAAAGAAGATAAAAATAACTGAAGATAAAAAACAGTAAAAGGAGCCGCAGATAAAAAAGAACCGAAAGAACCAAAACAGCAAGAAAATAAAAAAAGTGAAAAAAAAGAAAGCAGCAGCCAAAAAAAACGGGAGAACAAAGACCAAACAGAGAACGGAGAAAGAAAGAGAACTGAGTAGAGAAAGAAAAGGAAAGAAGGCAAAAAAAAAAGAAAAGGAAAATTACCTTTGATCGATGCTCACCGCGGCTGCTCGCCGTTTCGGGCTCGTCGCCGGCTTCTCATCGTCACCGAAGATCAAAGTCACCCAACCCTAACGATCCCCTTCCCTTTGGTCGAGCACGAGCCACCGAAGACCAACGAGAACTCACCGAACTGGAAGAGAAAGGGAGAGACGAACCCTAATTCTTTGCTGTAAATAGGTTAGTTTTGATTTGGGCTTTTTGGGTTTAAATTTGAGTCGGGTTTCTACCCGATAGCCCGCATTTTCTGAGCCCAATCGCTTGAAAACCTGAGGCGATCGCCTTCCCTGCACATTCGTGGCGCTCTTGGACGCTATGGCGTAAGTGAAGCGCCCCGCATCTCATGCGGGACGCTATTCCACCGTGCCTTGCGCCTTGCGCCCGAGGCGAGCACCTGAGAGCGCCTTTAAAAACATTGACTGTTCCAATACCTATAACTTGACCTTTGTTTTTGTCTCCAAATGTAACTGTACCTCCCTTTTTGTATAGAATTGAAGACAACATTTGTGAGTTTCCAGTCGTGTGTTTGGAACATCCACTATCTAATATCCACTTTTCTTTTTGAGGTACCTGAAAAATAGACATTTAAGCATTGGTACCTTTTATGTTGGGTCCATTGGATTAGCACTTAGGAGACCAAATCCACTTGGAATTTGGTTTTCTTTTGTTAACATAAATATAACTCATTGAATTGCATATGTTTTTCTTAAAATTTGAAATATAAGTATTTTTTTCATGCATGCTAACATTTATAGGCACCCAAATGAATATAGATTTAGTATTAACATTTCTTGTTAATGGTGCATGAAATTTTTTAAAATTGTTATTCATAGAAGATGATATATTATTTGTACTAGAAACATTTTCATACTTCTTATGAACATAACATAAACCAAATCTTTGACTAGAAGACTTTTGGAAAGATAATAAATCATTTAAGTCTCCTTTTCCTTTATTAAACTTATTTACATTTAGAAATAATTCTTCATATTTAATTTTAAGTGAAGACATATTCTTATCTAAATCTAAAATTTTATTTTTCATTATATTACATTCAAATTGGCTAAATACTCATATTGGTATTTTAATTCTACCCCATTTACCAAGAAGGTATTTTAATTATGCAAACCTACTTTAAGGCATTTTAATTGATTCAACTTACCAACAAGACCCTTTTTCTCGTCGGCGATTAGTTTTTCGACGAGAACTCGTCATCTGCGTGGAACGTGATGACTTAGACTGTTTTTTAGCTGCTGATGTGGCATGGATTTTCTGATGTGGCAGTGTTTAAAGGCGGGAATTAACCCTCTAAAAATCCCAATTCACCAAAAATAGGACAGATTCGCCCCTTTTATTTTCAGAATTTGAACGCGAGAGAGAGGGAGAAATAGAGAGTGAGAAATCGTGGAGGAGACAGTTGAAGGAGATAGATTGCAGGGATTCCATGTGATGGTGTTCCTCAGTTGATGTAGAAGGTAATTTTCGGAGGACGATGACTTGGTACGGGTTGAAGCCGATGCGAAGGTTTGAATCAATTAAAATCACCTCTTTTCGGAGGACAACGACGATTTTCGGAGATAGAGAGTGATAAACCCTTGTTTCCAATCTCACCCAATCTCAGCTTGAATCCCCTTTTTTATTCTCCTAACTGTTTTATCCACGTCAGAAAATCCGTGTCACGTCAACAGCTAAAAACAGTTTAAGTCATCACGTACCACGCACGTGACGAGCTCTGGCCGGAAAACTGGTCGCCGACGAGAAAAATAGCCTTGTTGGTAAGTTGAATCAATTAAAATGCTTTAAAGTAGGTTTGCTTAATTAAAATACATTCTTGGTAAATGGGGTGGAATTAAAATACCAATATGGGTATTTAGCCCATCAGATTTAAAAAAATAGATTATTTTCTATTAATATCCTATTTTCAGAAAATAGTTTGTCATTTAACTCCTTTAAATCTTCAACTTGAGAAGAATTTGATGAAACTAATTCTAAATTCAACTTTTCATTTTCAGTTTTTAATATCTTATAATTAGCATTTAAATCTTTAATTTAATGTAAAGTTCATTAAAAGCATCGAAAAGTTCTAAAGAATCATTTACTTCGTCTTGTGCCAAGAAGCACATATGGGCTGATTCTTCTCTCTCTTCTTCTTCATCTGAAGATGATGAATCGTCGCTGTCATCCCAAGTCACTGCCATAGCCTTTTTCTTCTTCTTCTTTTTGGAATTGTCAGAATTGTTAGAATTTGTGGTCTTTGACTTTGACTTGAGTAGGACAATCCTAAGATGTTCAATCTAATATTTGACATATCAAGCTCTAATATCACAGTTAGGTTCTAAATACAAGCTTGGAAGGGGGTTGCATAGGATTACACAATTATTTTGAAAATTTAAATAACTGATAATAATATAGCAAACAGTACACGAAATAATTAACAGTCAACCAAACAAAAATTCAATCAAATAGGACAAGAGAATTTGTATAGTGGTTCGGAACAAATCCTATCTCCACTCTTCCTTTTCTCGAATGGGCTTTTACACTATGATATTGTTCAACTGAATTACAAATCGTAATCTAGTAAGCTTTACAAGACCACTCTATAGATTAAATTTAAGCTAGTCGTCTACACCCCAATAGCCTATCACAGTGTGTAACCTAGCTTATTGTTAGTAACCCTCATGCTCAATTAACATCGGCTTGAGTACGCCATAAAAAACAGACCAAAAAGATCGTAGAAATGAGTATTTAATTACGAAACAAAATATCAATTAAGCGCAATTGAAATGATCTTATAGCCCTTTAATGACTAAAATGTTCTTCGAAGCTTGTAATTGTAGATCTGAAAGAGCGAGGTTGAAATCAACAATCCTAGAGCAACACTCGTTTACAGTTGTAGATGCAATGAAGAAGAATGCTATGAAGAAGTGATCGAACGAGCTATGAGCTATTTTAATGAGATTTGATCTTCCAATTCAAAATCCTAGCTCTTCTCTATTTTCCTCACTCTTTTTCTATCTCAATTAGGTTAGTGATCGATGATGTGAACGAGATAGGTGGAAGGGTATCCCAGTTACAATGGATGGCTAAGACTGAATGTTAGAAACTAGTTTTTGACTCAAGCTCATTGATGACTGAGATACCTCATCGATGAGCATTGCCTCATCAATGAGTATCCTGCGCATTGACAGTTAGATGCTCTCTGCTTCATGTTTCATCAATGGGGAGTGCTCTAATCAAGGTTTTAAATGTCAGATGTTCAGGTTCATGTCGGAAGGCTAAAATTCATGTTGGATAGTGGAAATCGGGGATATGTCGGGGGGCATGAAATAAATGGCAGATTGTCATATCGGATGGTGTGCATATGCTTGTGTAGTATAATATTTTAAGTGGAACCTAAACATACTTAATACATTCTATTGTCTAAGCATATAAACATATAAACAAGTAAATAACTATGAATTGGCTAGATATTTTTTTCATTCCAACTGAAGATCAACATGAACTCTTACTGTATTAATTTAATGGTACCAAATGCATCAACATTCTAGCATATAGTTGCATCAATTTAAGAATATTCAAACTCAAATATCACATTTTCCAACTCAAATATATGACTAACATCTAAAATTGATCAAAAGTCAAAACATAAGAGGGAGAGAGTGAGGGACAGACTGAGAGTGACTGATTAACATTTAAAATTAATCAAAAATCAAAAAGTCAAAAATCAAAAGTCAAAATGTCTAACTAACATATAAAATTAAGAGGGAGAGTGACTGAGAGTGACTGGGAGATGAGAGAGGGGCAGAGAGAGACTAAGAGTGAGATTGACCTTGTATTAGTTGATCTATTTCTTCAATTTAGGCTTGGTTTGGTAGGAGGGGAGGTAGAGTAAGGTAAGGGATAAAAGCAGAGAGAGAGAGAGAGAGAGAGAGTACCGGAAGCTTGAAGGGTTTAAGTCCGTTTGAAGCCCTAATTTTCAACCTTGAAGTTGAAGCCTAGTTTTCAACCTTGAAGTGGAAGCCCCTAATTTCAACCTTGAAGTTGAAGCCTAGTTTTCATCAACCTTGAAGCGGAAGCCCCTAATTTTCAACCTTGAAGTTGAAGCCTAGTTTTTAACCTTGAAGTGGAAGCCTGAGAGAGAGAGAGATGGTGGGTTGGGGACGTACCAATCAAGAAGCCCAAGAGGAGAAGTCGGAGGATGTGGAAGAGGAGGATTGCAATTTCAGATCCATATTTGAGTGAAATGTTAACTGCCGCAATTTCAGACCTAAAATTGCACTCGATTTTGCCTGCAATTATCCGATTTGCACCTAAAATGACATACGCAATTGAAGAGAGCAAATCGTGGTTGTTAGGGCTCGATTCCGCAATGCCGGTCGCCATATCCGCCATGGCGGCCGACATCTAAAACAGCTCTAATCGGTGCCACTGATCCTGGCTTATCGATGAGGGATGTGCTCATTGATGACCTGGAGTTCTCTGCTAATTTCACCATCGATAGATGGTAGCGAATCATCAGGTTCATCGATGAGAAACAATGTTTGTCGATGACCATTGCGCTCATCGATGAGTCTTCTGAGCAGATTCATCTTGTTGAGCTGAAACTTCTTTCGTGTGATATTGTTTCCAACTTTATATAAGCTTGCACTAGTATCTCAAACACAAATTAGACACAAATATATGTTTGTTATTATTCAAACAAAAGAAATTGTATGAACAAGGTCCTAACAAAGTGGTCATTATTCTAAGCTATATTTTCCTATATATTTTTGAATTGCTTCTATTATTGACTGTTGGTACTGTGGTGATCTCAATAAGTTAGTGTAGCTCATTCTTTCTTTGTCCATCTTTTCATATCAAGAAAAAGCATAGATAAAAGTGTTGCTGAGGAGAAAACTTGGACATATATTTTGTAAACTGAGCTTAAAAATGTCTACGTAGTACATTTGTGTGAACTATTAATGATCCAGGAATATTTGATTTTAGTGTGTATTTGTTATTTACATTTATATGCACTTTTAGTACTGTTCATTGTCATGCTCCGGCCTAAATTTCACCTCGGAATTTAAATTGGGGTTTGATAATGAGGAGTGGATTAGCAGAGGAAAGGAGTGAGAGGGTTGAGTAGAGGAGTGTTAGAATCTCAAAGGAATGAAAGTAATTATTCAAACATAGACGGGAGGGAGAGGAACTGTTTATAAGGCATGTGGGGAAATTCCATCGGAGTTCCAAGTATGGGTGACTCCTAAAGTAGACAGTGAGTTGATCGCAGGATGGTTAAGCTTCTGATCTTAGCAGATGTAGAGATCCATCGGTGTTGCTTTATGTGCAGACCATCCGAGGACCAGTGCTTAACCTCTCATGTACTGTCACTTAGAATAAATAGACAACGGATGGGTTTGATGAGGGGGATCAATAACAGGGAGTTTACCAACAGCCTTGGGACATGATACTGGATTCCCGAGTTTAATGATCGATCAATTGTTATCGTATACAATATTGCTCTGCTTTGGTCTCGGTTGGTTACTTTTCCATACTTTCCAAATAACTTTAATAAAATGCTTCACACGAACCCAGTATGGTTGACAAATATCACTTGCCCTACTTTACGCAATACAATGCCTTACCTTTACGCGTGCTCATATTAATATTTAAAGGAGTTTACTCAGACAATTTCCACTTTTGAGCATCATATACATACACCATGTTGCCATCCTTTTTTGCGTCCTCATATTATCCATACATGCTGATGTGGTTGGTTTCATCTTCATGAGTGTTTGCATGTTCTTTGAATATTTTCTTAATTTTACCACTTGCTATTTCACTTTTCTGACGGAACTGGAGTTGTTTTTCGATGTCTCAAGCAAAATACTACAGAACTGGATCAACTTTACTTGCAGGAGCATACGGAGAAGCTCTGAGACAATGGTCGTAATACTTTATAACCCTATTGGCAACCTTTTTGTACACCTCGATATCTATAAGGCTTTTCTTATTTGCCTAGTTGTGACTATGTATCATTGCTATTGAGCCCTTTGTAGAGTACAAACCCTATCAAAACACCATGCACCATGTGGAGTGTTTCGAGCCGTAAAGTTGACAAGCAGAGGGTTATGGGGATCAGTCAGATCATCCGTATTGTGTGGTGTTCTGACAAGAATTATACTCTTTGCACATGTGGTGCTATACATGTTTATAATTCAAATTCACACTTCTCCGTTTTCTCTGAGAATGGATGTCGAATGTGTATTCTGTGATGTGTATGCTGGATGTGTTTTGGAGTTACAGATTTAGGCTACGAGTACAGTATATGAACGATGGAGTGGGGTTCCTGAGTATACCTTGTTAAAGAAGAATATGAGGAGAGATTAGAGAGTTGATTTACCCCTTCACTCTACCTTTATCTATACTAGAAGACTTATCCAAAATCCTAATTACATGAGGAAATAAGTAACTTTCTAAACTAAGTAAAAATTCTAATCATAATAACAAGTTTTAGATAAACTAAGGCCTCGTAACATTCCTCAAACACCGCAAATGCCAAACCAGTGAACCACTGCTAATAATCACCTCCCAACTGATATTTTATGTGTAAAAGCATGCCTCTACTGCTTCCCAAACTGTAGCCGATTCGTCTAGTGTATCCAATAGTTAGCTATCCTTCACCTCTTACCAAAAGTACCAAGGCAGCCAAAGATTATATTTTTTTTTCCTATCTTGTAATACATATGATATTTCTTTTCCTAAATTGTCTTTTATAGATTTAGACATTTGATGATTAATCAAATTGTCATGAATCCTCTGATACTCGTATTGTCTAGTAGGTGGTCTGGTGGATGATGAACCTCGTGCAGGAAACAAGCTACCTGTTTTGCAAAGTGCTACTGCTATTGCTGTTTCCTTTGCAATCTGCAAAACTGGAACATTCATAACTAAGCAATTTGGTTTCCCAGGAGGCAGTCTTCCTTGTATAACGGCAACTACCGTGCTCTTGGCAACAGTATTCCCAGCACAGTTCCGAAGTCTTGCTCCTTCTGGAGAGGCAATTGCTATGATTTTAATGCAGGTAATGTCTTTCTCAGTTCAAAGAGTTACTAATGTGTGCATTCTGTGGTATCATATATTTTGTAATTTTTGAAACGAATCTAGTGCATTTTCTGGACATTTTCTATGGTCATCAAACACTTGCTTTGTACTTATTTAGTGTTCTAGTGTATTCAATTTCATTTATGTATCAGCCACTATATTTTAGTGACAGAAGTTATTTAGCACAATGACACACATTACATGGAAGAAGGGAGATGCTTAGGATACTCTACAGAAAATTGAAGATTCAAGGTCTAATTCTTATACAAATATTTGAAAATGAATGCTAGATTAGTTTTCTAGCATGTACATAAACTTGTCTATGTTTGTGAGTTCAATTCTGCTGACTATTATTTCCGTCATCACCATCATCATTAATATATGATCTCCCATCTCGTTGTTCTCTTTTCCTACTTCCTAATGAATATTTTTTTGGAAGTAATTGAAGGAGAAAATGAGGGAGAAATATATTCTTCATTAACGAGGATGCAAGCACAGATTTGTCTAGCCAAATAGTCAAAGTTGCAATGGCCAGTTGTAGTTGCATAAATGTAAAAAGCATACTTTCTTAGTAGTACTCCTGTGGGAGGAATGTGAAATAGGATCAAAGGGATGTGCATATATAATTTATGACATCTTTGAAGATCCTTAATAGATGCCATCACAAGTGGAGGTTTTGATGTTCATAGCATAGTTACCCAGTATGCGGTATGTAGTGGACTGTGGTACGAATTCGGGTACGCAATTTGCCACTTAGAAAATTTGGTTCGATGGGGGTAGCTTGCTTCGGTACGCAAGTTTGTAAATCTTTTTTGGTGCGCTTACACATTTCCAAAGTGTACAGTAGAAAACTAGAGACTAGAAAGCTAATTATATACATTTCAATATCAAGAAAGTAAGAATTCGGTTTAATAAAACATTAAGAAAGTGAGATGGATCTCTGCAAGAGAACTATTTAGTTCTTTTAGTGTACTTCTGATCTACACCCAAAAGAGTGAAGGCAGGATATGGATGTACTGATCTGCTGTACTTTCAGTTTGACTGCAGACAGAGTTCTCTCATAAAGACCAGGGTCTAGAGCAAATTCACTGGTTTTAGAAAGTTCATATCTCATAAAAGGTTAAAAAAAATACAAAAATGAATTCGAATTTCAGATCTATTCATAGATCGGGGGCTAAGGTGATCTTTTGAGACCATGGGACCAACGGAAAGAATGCTAAACAATCATTCATTTATTATAAAGTCAAGTTCAGTTTTACGGTGAATTTTGTTACTTTTCCAATTTGTATCTGTAGATAAAAAGGCATCAATATTTTTATGGTTAATAAAGATAGACCCCCTGTAATATTGTTGTGTTTGAACCTACTACCCGTCTCCTTTTATTTTCACAGATAGACCCATGAGTGAAATTCCTTTTTTACTCTCTGTTTGTCCAAAAAGCGAAAAACAATCTCTCTTTCTCTGAGGGTAAAGGAGTAAAATGATTCACTCAAGGGGTTTATTTGCAAAAAATAAAACTAGAGGGTTCCTAGGTTGGAACACCATTATCAGGCGGTCTACCAGCAATTAACCCATTTCTTTTAATCAATATAGATTTTTCTCTCTGGTTTCTCTGTCATCTTCTGCCCAGGTTTCATAGCATAAACTTCTGTTCTTTTGCAAAAATTCCTCGTAACCTTTTTTCTAATTTTTTTTTTCATGTAGTGGTCTTAGATAGCATGTTTGAATAACATTGAACAGGTCTTCTTTGCTGTCGTTGGAGCAAACGGTAGCATTGCGAATGTAATAAACACAACACCGGGCATCTTTGCGTTTGCATTTATCCAAATGGCTGTTCATCTTGCTGTGATTCTTGGAATTGGTAAGCTTCTTGGGTTTGAGAGGAAGTTACTTCTGATTGCTTCTAATGCTAACGTTGGGGGACCAACAACTGCTTGTGGGATGGCAACTGCCAAAGGATGGAGCTCTTTAATAGTTCCAGGGATACTTGCTGGCGTTTTTGGGATTGCAATCGCCACGTTTCTTGGGATTGGATTTGGGTTCTTTGTTTTAAAACGCATCTAGTCTTTTTTCCAATTAGTATGTAATTTATGATGGGGAAGTTGTCTTGCTTTTTTTTTTCTTTTTTTCTTTTTTTAATTTCTTTTCTTTTCTCCCCTCGTCCAGTGAGCATTCTCTTGTGCTTGTGAACAGTAGTGGCGGTTTATGCAGTAATGGGGACGTTGCCAGCTCTGATCTTAAGGATGTTATATTCTTTTTCTGCTCTGGTATTCAATTCTGAATTATGAAGCATATTGATTTCGTTTTTTATTGGGTTTTACTCGCTATAGAATTTTGCTGTCAGAATGTTACTTGAAGCAGGGAGGATAAATGTGATATGCATCCACTAGGAAGTTTTTAAGTTTTATTAGCTATCTTTCAGATAGTGGTGGCCGTGGGCTGAGTTGCCCTGTGGGCGGACCTGGCCTCTTTCTCTGGGCTGTTACCCGGCCTGGCCCATAGTTGGCCTGGCCTAACCTGGCTTGGGCCTCACCCGTGCCTCGGCTTGGGCTGGGTTCGAGGCTAAACGTAGGACCAAAGAGCTTGGCCTGGACCACTTTAGCCCATTTGCTGCTGGCCATGGAGAACAATTTATATTTTGTTCGCACTTAGTCCATAGGGAATTGACTGTATGTCAACATGGAGGTAACATAAATAATGAAGGGAATTTGACTGTATGTCAACATGGAGGGTTTTAGTAGCATAAAGCTCTATTATGCTCACTGAAGTAGTGATTCCTATGGATCAGACCACGACTCGCATAAATGCGGGCCGGGTTTGATTTGGTCCCAACCTATGCGATGGTACGTTAAGCTGGATCTGTGGCCAGACCCTTCACCAAGCGTCACGACTCAACCTACACTGACCTGGTAAGGGCCCAATCTATCTAATAAGTAATTCGGCAGGGCTGGGCTGCAGGTCGGGCTTAACCTAGCCCACGCCCACCCCTACCTTCAAACAACAGTGACCTCTTTCGAGCAGTAGCATAGAGAGATTATAGTGTTGGTGTAGCGGATATTTTTCAATTTTAAACAACTCCCTAGAATATACTCACCAAGTAGCCACAAAGGGGAAAAAACGAAAAGCTACTCTCTCGCCGTGCCTTAGCTACCACCACTAGTGAAGCTTTCACATAATACAAATAAAAAGAATATTTATTAGCTACTCTTCAATAACAAGAAAAGAAAAAGCGAAAAAAGAAAAAGCTAGATGTTTGAACGTGTATAAGGCCAACATAATTTGAATTAAGCTCTTAATTTGAAAATTTTAAAATTTATAAAAAACACCCTAAAACTTTCAAAAGTTACAAAAGCACCTTATAAATTTGAAATTTACAAAAAAAAAAAAACATAGCATAATAATTTCAAACCTACAACCAATATGCTGAAAGTCTAGGAATTACAAGCAGTCCCCCAAAATTTTGACATTTTAGAAAACACCCTAAAAGTTCTAAAAATTGCTTAAAGATTCCTTAAAAATTGAAATTATAAGAAAACAACTCTTTGTAATGTTTTATCTTTTCAGAATGTTCCTTGTAAATGTCAAAACTTTTAGGGTATTTATTATAATTTTTGAAAGTTTTAGGGTATTTTTTGCAAATTCTAAAGTTTTCAAGGGACTGTTTGTAATCCTAGGTTTTCAATTTACTATTTGAAGTTCAAATATTTTCAAAGAGTTTCTAGAAAATTTTGTATTTTAGGGTAGTTTTTCAAGCTTTTGAAAGTTTTAGGGTGTTATTTCCAAATCAAAAATTTGCAGAGGCGATTTGTAATTCTAAGTAAGTTTAGGGTTTTTTTGCAAATTCTAAGCATTTAGGGGACTGTTTGCAGTTCATAGATTTCAATTTTCTATTTTAGGTTTGAAAATTTCAAGCTTTTTCTTCAAGTTTTAAATTTTTGAGGGTGTTTGTCAAATTTTCGAAGTTTTTGGGTGTCGTTTCAAATTCGAAAACATTTAGGACTGTTTGTATTTCCCTGATTTTCATTGAAATATTTTAGATTTGAAAATTTTCAGTTTATTTTTTAATTTGGTTTTTCAGGATTTTTTTGTAATTTTCAAAATTTCAAGGTGTTTTCTTTAAATTTGAAAAATTTTAGGATATTTCTTGTAAACTTTTAAACTTTCAGTATTATTTGTATGTTTTGAATTTATAGGATGTTTTAACAATTTTTGAGAATTTTGAAGTTTTTTTATAGTTTTGAAATTGTTGGGTGTTGTTTGTAATTTTCTATTTTACAATGGGATATTTGTAATTTTTTTATTGTTGGGGCTTTTTTGTAAGTTTGATACTTTTTGGTCAGTTTGCAAAGAGCTCTCTAAAAGTTTACAAAAAGAAACTTGAAAGTTTATATATATAATACCATTATAGTTAAATGGGTAAATAGGAATGGGAAGTCAGCTTATTAATGGGGGTGGGTGGCTAGTGGGGGTGCTAAATGAGCCATAAATGAGCAAAATATACTCACCTATATATAACCCGCCCGTTTATGACCCATACTCACCCATTTAACATCCCTATGCGGATAATATGTACTTTGACATAACCCCCCCCCCCCCCCCCCCCCCTCTTTCATCTATTTCTATTTATTTACTTTTTGTCGGTTGCATGTCGGTATTGGAGCATCTGCAATTACATGAAAAAGAGTATTCAAGAACCAGAATGGAATTTCAATTTATATAAGGGTGACAGTAAAGAGTAACACAAAAGGTCCAAATAGAGAGAATACTAGTGACAAAGATCACCGTTTGCAAAACTGCCGCTGTCACTATCCACAACTAATAATCTAATATATAAAGAAATTTAAATCTAAAGATAGTATCGTCAATCATGCGTTCATCATATATAACTCAATAGCCGTAATTAATACAAAGCACACGCTAAAAATAAAAAACCCTGAAACCCTGACGGCCAAAGTGATATTGAGTATCTATGGCAAGTTCCTTCAAATTCTACAAAGAAAACAATGCATCTTGGAAAAAAACTATCACAAAAGGTAGTATTCAGGAAACGAGCTTCACATTCCTCAATGCCGCTGTAAGAAGAGGAAGTTTCACTGGTGCCCGCAGCTTGTAATCCTTGACCAAAGATTCAGCAGCTAGGGTTTGCAACTCTGAGCTCTCCTCTTCCTTGTTTCGCCCCTTAGAAAGCTGATTGATGGCAGCAATACACTGATCAATATAAACAGTAGCATAGTTAGTGATGTTATCCCTAAAAGATACATTTAAGTTTTTTTAATATTAGTCCCTTAAATATCTAATATTTGGAAATTAGTCACTCAAATCACTGAAACTGCTATAAGGTTCCCAAGTTCTCAAGTTATTTTAAACTTAGTCCCTCAAATCGTTAAAATCGTTACTAGGTCCCTCGATTCTAGTTAGTTGTTTCAAACTAATCTCTCCAATTGCTCCTACTCTTGTTTAGAGGGACTATTTTGAAAACTTATGAGAATTGAGGAACCTTATAGTAATTCCAATGATTTGAGAGACTAATTTCAAAATAACTTGAGAAATGGGGGACCTAATAGCAATTTCAATGATTGAGGGACCAATTCAAAATATTAAAGATTAAGGGATCAATATCAAAAGAACCTAATACATTAATGATGTGAATGTGGAAGAGAGACAGGAGAAGTGGAAGAGAGTTTACCAAGCATACTCCATAGAGAGCTCTAGTGTTCTTGCCGCCAGTCAAGTTGATGGTAGAGGCATAGTACATCTTGGCTGTTTGGAGGTTCTCCAACCCACCCATTGTATATAACACCTACATCATGTATTTGACAGCATCAGCGAACAAGGAAACAACAGATAAAGGACTATTTATCTACTATAATACAAGCGCCATCTAATAAGGTTTAGGTTGTTTTTCAAGGCAAGACAGTTTTTATCCCCAAGTTTGGGTTGTTTTTTAAGGCAAGACAGCTTTTATCCCTAAGTTTAGGTTTCGGCTATGTGAATAATATTCTTCCATTCAGTTCAGTTCTGTTAAGGGCTGTTCCTCCATTAAGTTAACTACTAGAAATTAGAAGGTTATGGCAACAGTTAGTTATCAGAGGAGGCAGCCCGTAACAAAACTGAATGGAAAAATAGGGTTCACATAGCCAAACCAAAACTTTGGTACAAGTTTCTGTTGCTGTTTCTGAAGAAAAAGAGTTCTCCAAAGAATACTAGTGTTCAAACTAGAGAATCAATAAGGTAACAAGATTTAGGTTACAAAAACCAAGCAACAAGCAACAAGCAACAATAGGACTAGCATGAGTTTCAGAACGGGGTAAATTTCAGAAAGTCCCCAGTAAGTTTGAGCATTTTAACAAAACCCTCAAAGATTTTGGAAATGCCACTTTAACCCTCAATTAAGTTTTGAGAAATCTAGACAACCACCAAAACTTTTTAAATTTTCTCACTTAACCTCCAAACGGCATTAGTCGACAATATTTAGCAGATAAGAGTTCCCTCGAAGGGCAAAAATTTAACCCCAAAAAGAAACCATTACCAAAGTATAACCTACAACTCCCATTTTTTATCGGAAACTTAACAATTAAAAAGAACCCCTTTGCACCGTCCTCTGTTGGGGGCTTTATCAAAGCAGTGTGAACATGGGGTTTTCGAAAAACAGTTGGAAAAGTTATGGAGGCATTTAGCCTTTTGACGGCATGTGATTTGCATGTGAGACGTCAGACCTAACAATGTCAATTCTGGAAGTTTTCTGACAAAACTGGGAGTTAAGTGAGTCAGTGGCATTTCCAAAGTTTTGGATGTCATGTCAAAAACACCCGAACTTATTGGGCTTCTCTTTTATTTACTGAAATTTACCCTTCAGAGGATACAGAATGAAAAATCATGTTTGGTGCGGTTTCCACAAAAAGATCATGGAACATTTTTTATCACCTTTGATCAAATTTCATTTTTCTTAAAGAAATAAATGATCTGTCCATTTGGTAGAAAAGAAATTCACTAGGCTTAACCGACCATTTAAAGCAACAGGACTAAGCATCTAATTACAAAAGTACTATCCTCAAGTGAAAACTATCAATTATAGGATTAGCCACTTGCCTCTGCATAGGCTAAGTGATACGGAGGAACCAATGGCTGACATAATATTAGCTCTTCATAACAGAATGCTGCTTGCTTATACCTGAATGGAGTAAGAAACAAATGTTATATCTGAAGTGAAAATAAATAACATGAACAATAAATTAGATGACTTACATTTGAAGGGAAACATAAATTTCAGCTAGTTCTCTCCAGGCATCATGATCAGCCATAAATCTGAAATAAGATAACTCAATACAACAATGCATGCATAAACACTTAAAGAAACAACTAATTACTTCTATTACAATAACTGAAGAATAACACTTACATTTCCAGGTATTTTCTAAGATATTCAACGACAACAGAAGCGTTTCCCTGTGCCTTTGCCATGGCAACCTTCCTCTTGTGTATAACCTAAATATAGTTCTCATAACAATCATGCATCAAAAATAATCTAACTATAAGTTCAAGAAGAAGTAACATGTGCAATTCTGGAGAAATATGACATAACAATATTGAATACAACCACATGAAATTACCAGTTGCTTGTAAGAAATAAGTTTAGGTATTATTTTTTTGGCATCAATGAATGAAGAACCGTCAAGTTGTGTTCGTATAGCAGTAGTTGGAGCACCATGTTGTTCCAACTTCATTCAAATTTCAAAATACATATTTGGTTCAATGTCGCTACAACACCAATTGCAAAAAGTAAAACAGATTAAGGGGATTGAGCTAGGCGCAAATTCAATTTGAAGAGTGTGGAACAGCAGACACTAGAGCTAAATGATGTTGTAAATGCATTTGTTGTTCAGATTACTCCTAACCAAACACACTCTTGGTGTCAATAAATGCTTTTCAATCCAATGAATATCTATTTTGATATTGAGATTTAATTTCTTTAACCTCGCTGTGCGCTACACTTAACCAATCTATCTTAGGTTGGAACAATCAAACTGTTATTCAGTAACAAAGTGACAAAGCTACCTGATCGAGTGGATTGTCCTCTAGGAGACGTTGATAAGCCTTCTCTGCCTCAGGCCATGCTCCCTTTACTTCAAGCAGCATTCCCTCCAATCTGCCTAAAAGGTTTGTAAAGGACAAGAAAGTTACAAGAAACCAAGCCCCTGCCAGTATTTAATGGAAAATTGCAAAACAAGAGTATCTCTAAAATACACATTATTCATCATACTCTAATGGAGAAGAATGATTCCCAATTTATTTATTACATCATTTTAGCTTGGTCATCTAATTAATTAATTAAACCAGTTGGTCTATATAATTTACATATTTTTCCAGATTTTATTTGTGTACTTCTGTCAAAATTGAAATTTTTTGTCCAGAAATTGTATTTTTGGAAATTCCGACAATTGTTTATTTTGCTACTATAATTCACCGAGTCACCCAAAGGTGACAAATAAAAAGCAGCACAGACCAAAGAACTGAATGAACCAAATGGTGAATAAGCAAGGAATCACCATGCTGAGTTCAATATCTATCATCTCTAACAAAATGCAAAAAGGAAGCCTATGAAATGCAGCCTTCCTTGTATCTTAGGAAATATTTTCTACATGGCACTTCGCTACTAGTTGGTATTGAGTTTGAGTTCAATTCCCCATGGCAAGGTTCATCATCATCCCTTACTTCTAGACTCTTTAATAGACTGGAAGAATTTTGGAAGATTGCAGCTTAATGGCATGAGCTTGATTCATAACTCAATGAGTAGTCTGTCCACCATCTTATTAGCAGATTGTTTTAAGATCACCCATCTGTTGCCATATTCACTTGGGTAATAATTTAGCACCATTTAGAGGGCTGACAAAAGCTTTGTGTGAGGGTCCATAATTTTGGCCAATGGTGTGAATTACAGAAGAATAGATAAAAGGCTTGACAACAAAAATATTCATAGTTTTGCAGCAGTATCGGATCAAAAATTAAGCCAAGATCACCCATTCCTTGAACATGTAGGCTCTCAACATGTTTTGACCTACATTTAGCACCCAACATGAGGGGATCTTTCCTGTCTGAGAAGGTCAACAGGAGATAATTGAGAGCCAGGGGATGAACACCTCATGATAGAGATCCATGAAAAACACTCACCTCCATTTTCAAGACTTGTCTAGGCAACCCCAAAGTCATGCAAGGGTAGGTTGATTTTGAGTTATAGGAGCGAAAGAGACTTTACGGAAACAAACTGAATCATAAGGGAGTAGATACAAACGCATGCTACTTTAGCCGGTAGGCATATTGACTGGACAACACTTTTGAACTTACTTTTAGAAGAAGGCCAAGTTGCCTATTCAGATTTAATTGGGGGTTCGCTGCAATTTACAACCAACCTATTGCAGGTCAGGGTATTACTTTAGGAACCACAATGAAAAATCCATGCATATCAATGTTATGGGAAACAAAAGCATGAGTAAAGCAATAACAGAGCTTAGGCTTCAGGAGGCTTTAGCGAGTTCTAACAGCAATGCCAAGTTTCCTTGGAAATAAAATACTAGAAGAAACAAAAATTCGAAAAAGTATTGAGGGAATTAAAATTTAAGAATTGGCATAATAAGGAAGACAAACAAGTAACAAACACTAAATTTTAACGAAAGCAACAAACATTAATAAAAGAGGATGTATACAGTGTAAAAATTTAAACCTCTAAGTGGGGGCTAAAACATCCTAAAAGCAGTATAGCAAAGTGGGAGCTCAAAAGGGGCTTTCAAAGGCTTCTAAGACATCTTAAAACACTCATGTCAATTTTGGCTATTGGTCAGATGATGGCAAGCCAGGACGGGAAGGATTTATGTCCACTGACCATTTTACACCCTTTATTTAACAATTATCTTGATTTCGGCTATAGGTTGGATGATGACTAAGTCAGAATGAGAAGGATTCATGTCCAACTGACCATTATACAATCCTTACTTGTAACTCAATAGACCATTTTTCTTATGTTGTCTCCTTTAAGTTCAGCTGCTATCAAGATCTTCTCCCTTCCTCTCCCTTCACGATAAAAGTTGGGTTTTTAGCAAATATCCTCTTATGTACTAAATAACATCTTTCATTTTGTATTCTGCCTATCTATTGCAAGACCTTGTGAATGGGTTAATCTGCAAATGACCCTCTAACCACTAAATAATTATTAATTAAGACCAATCAAATGACTTATTAATTTTTACAAAATTAAAAACATGGGTTTTTCCTAGAAACCACCTTAAAATAAGTTAATTATAGGAAACCACCTTTCTCAAGTTCAATTTATACATTAACCACATTTAAAAAGGGTTTTTGGCTGCGATCAACCACCTCTCAGTCAAATTTTCACAAATAAAAAAAATTCAAGTTCAAGGTATGTGAGTTGTAACTTAACAATTCCTAAACAATAAAAAATGGTGTCACATGCCATGTATGTGTGTTATTAAGGGTAATTTTGAGTGTTTAGTGAAAATTTTGACTTGGAGGTAGTTGATTGTAACATAAATCCACCTTGGTTTACGTATAAATTGAAATTGAAAGGTGGTTTCTTTATAATTACCTTATTTTAATGTGCTTTTGAGGAAAAAAAACCTAAAAATAATTAATTTTTCATTTTCTGGACAAGATTAATTTATTTCAACTCATCCATTTTAGAACTACACCTGCAAGCATATATTCTTTACTTAATAGCTTGCACATATCAGCATCAGATTTTCAAGTCAATGTGCTGCCTAAGGAATCAGGTGGATATTTGGTGTGTCTGTGTGCGGGTGTCAGGGTTGGGCTTTCTTTTTTTTCCCTGGGTTCCACAGTGGGGGTGGGGTGGGGGTGGGGGTCGTGGGGGGGGGGGGTTAGGCTAAGATAAATATAAAATAATATATTTAGTGAAAATCATTGCTCAGTTCATTAAATTTCATGATTAAGACACTGAAACAAAGTCAAATTTTGAGGAAAATAAACAATGTCTTCAGGAGACTTACTAGTTTAATCTTTATAATAAATTTTCAGTCTTGATCCTAATCATCTCAGCAAAGATAATTGAAACTCTTTTCATATATAATAGTAAATGTATCTACAAAATTTTGATATGATAACACTCACCAACTCTCATGCTACCAGGAAATTGCTTTCTGAGTTCTGCTATGCAATCCTGCAAAATTAGAATTCCAAGTTGCATACTTTGTTTCTCATGACAAAACGCACATAAATACTGTGCTTTTACTAAGGAATACAAGAAGTTATATTATAACACAATAAATATTAAAACCAAATTCAGCATAAGATATAATGCTGTTCACTCTTCAATGTAAATAAAACATAAATTGGATAGAGGCACTAAGGAGCTTAAATAGTTGAGAAGCATAGGACTAGAAGCTGTAAGGAACAAAAGAGTTAATAGAAGTGCTTTGGAAATTTACACGTTTGTTTCCGAAACATAAGCTACAGTTTTAGGGTTTCATGTGTTTCCAGCACAATTATGCATTACAGCTTCCTTGGATACTGATTGAAGCCTACCACTTTGTGAAATTACATAATCACAAGTTTCGCACCGAAGGTTGTGCCTCAAGAACATGATTTCATGTTACTCACAATATAAATGATTCATGTCTGATCAGATTTCATGTTGCTAAAACGTGTCATATGTTTAATCACTTAATTCTTTCAGGGAAGTTTCTAGTTGAACATCAATAGTAAGTATATGCCTAGCCAACTCTACAGGCATAGGCAACAAGCCAGAATTGTTGTGCCACTTCCGGCCTATTTCATTGTGTAATGTTTTGTATAAAGGGTCAACAAGATATTTGTTGGAAAAAAATTCATTCCTTATACTAAAGTATAGCTTCTAATCAATGCAGTTTTATACCAGGATGACAAGCAAGTGATACTATAGTGGTGGTTCAAGAAATACTGCACTCAATGCAGAAGATAAAGGGGGAAACAAGAATGATGGCGGTTAAAGTCAATTTAGAAAAGACGTCTGACAGAGTGCAATAAAAATTCTTCATCGATTGCCTAGCAGCTTGCTCAAAGATCCAAAACTAACTGTGATTGTGCCTCAAGAACATGAATTCCATGACAACACAAGTATCAAGGATTTGTTTATCATCAAAAGCATGATTAAGGTTATAATGTAATCTTTAGCATTATCTACTCGAAGTATATAAACATTGGTCTTGACATGCACTACATATTGACAATTATCTGCTGCATCAGTTCATACATGTAAACATAAGCGACAAAAGTGCTTCATCTATCTCGTCATTGTATCAGACCCATAATTCGAACATTAGACATCAAAATGGCATAGAACAAATACCGCGACCACTGGATATGATCTCAAGTGAAAGGAAAACATATATATCTATAATCAAATGCATACATGTAGATGCATATGTAAATTGTACTCTGCATCATATGCATTAAATTTAAAACTAAAATAAGTTCTTGAAACAAATTTTAGAGTTTTCTATACAAATACAAGAAATTATTATCATTAAGAAAATGCCATTTTGAAACTCAAGAAATGCAAAAAAAGATTTATCTATTTAATAATTAATATATATTTGTATATCATTCTTAATATGTAGTCTCTCCATTGAATGATTAGATTTTTAAATATTATATATTTCAAATCAATGTAACTAATTTTTAAATGAATTATTATATTGTTGGAATAATTAACAAAGTTTGTTTAATCCCACGTCAACAGATAATGTAATTGCATCCTATTTGTCTTCCTATAATTTAAAATTGACAGCCCCCCTTCCCCTCCTCCTCCTCTCTTGAACAAACCCAATCCACTACACTCGATGGCGCTCCCGCTCCAGGTTGCCTCCATTTCCACTTGCCGCCCACAACCCCCCAATACCTCTCACCAGTATCTCCACCAGCACCATCCACTTAACCGCCACCCTATACCACAGTTCGCCAGATCTTGGCTTTTGATCAGGTTGAATTCCCCCTCAAAAAATTTTAAAAATTAAAGAAAAATGAATTGATGCGTGTGATCTACAGAAGAATAAAGGCCGTCCAATCATTGTTGCACAGGAGAGTATCTTTAACAAAATAGCTAAAGAGAGAGGCAGTACCTTTGCAATATCAACCCTCTGACAATCCATGGCAGCAATAGCTACTTGCTCATAAAGAGTCCACTCTGCACATTAATAGACACAGTACTTAGTTTAGAATAGCATCTACCAGTTGGACAACGCTAAAATATGAAGTAAAACATCACATTAAAATCAGTTACAACACTGAACTGCTTTACACCAAACAAAACTACAAAGCATCAGTGGCAGGGCGTCTATGTAAGTTACCGAATTTCAATAATATAGCCACAAACAAGAAATCTGAAATTTCTGACTTGTAACAGTCAGCTAATAAAGAAAACTTATTGTCAGGATAATGTCTTTCTTTCTCAAGAAGATCAAAATGCAATATGAGTCAAAAATCAGATTATTCAGTATTAGAAGTGCTCTTTATCCAAACTTTGATCTTTTCCCTTTCCAAATGAAGCTTACAAAGCAAGAGCAACAGCAGAAATACTAATCCAATCTCCATCCACTAAAGATCGACTCACTGACATATTATGGACCTAGGTGCATGAATACAAACAATTTCAAGTCTCAAATTCATATATATGATAACATCTATACCAAATTCCAATCCAACAGGGAAAGGATCAGATAACTAGATAATGAACCCTTTCTGGTATGGAGAAGATGTTTCTCCTCATTCAGATGAAGATAGGAATCTGTCTAAGCTTAGCCATGAAAGGAATCTCTCATCAGTTCAAGTCGTTTATGGCTGCAAGAGGCAAATCAACCAATTCAAGTTCATCAAAAATCACTGTGTGCATCCAAAGATGTCAAGACATTTCTAAACTGTATAATCTATTTTCTTAGTTTCTCTGATTCATTGTCCAGATTTCTTAGTTTCTCTTTGATATACCATGCACACATTAACATATTCTTGTTAATGCCAATGATTAATTGTAGAGCAAACCGGTAGCATAGAATGGTTCCAATACTTATGTAATTAGCATAGTATGTGATGTTAATTAAGCAAACGATTGCAATGATGGTGATCCAACATATTTAGACCTATTACCTATAAAAACTATTGAAAGTAAAGTTTCATGTATCCCATTTCTAGTTCTTTTACACTGCCAAAATAAATTTTCTACTTAAAATGTTAAATGTTAACCTATAGAAATTATGTGCTTATTATTTATTTTCTCCATATCAATATCAAATTGTTTCGGGGAAGTGATTTGTCTATGACTATAGCTCAACTCCTAACACGTCCAGCCAAAAAAGAACAAACTTTGCACAATCAGAAATCTTAATTTCAAGTAGCCAAACAACAACTTTTTCAATTACAAGTTACCGAAGAGCCCAAACTCCACAAACCAAAATCCAAAATCATTTTCAAACCAAGAAAATAGAATCCAAATCTGGGCTTCACCCCAAGCATGGATGGAGCTCTAGGATCATTCAAGATGGCAAGCACATGCTTGAGGACTTATCAGCTCTCCAAGCTTTGAGCTTGTGAACAAGTCAGAGATACTCCATGAGGCCTCCAATGCTACTGTCAACATGGATCTCAAGGCAGACTGAGTCTCGATTCCTCCACTGCCCCCACCATGGAACCCAAATTACAAGAAAGAAAATCTCTGAGGAGTGGAAGAAGGATAACCAGATTTGGGATCGGACCAAAGCGCCTTATTTTTTTTCCTTTTTATGGGAATACATTAGCTTTTGGTGTTATTGTGATGTGATAAATCTGGCCACTTTGTTCATGATTTGAATCCTTAGTGGATCCAGTCTAGTCAATATTGACCCCACTTACATCAATCGTCTGTAGCCAAGAATAACATGGGGAAATTATGTTTATAATCATTTAGTTTCCTCTAATTTTTTTATAAGAAATTCTCTTCCCTTAATCTACTTTATGAAAACTTACATTTACGTCCCTTATTTTTTTTGTTAACATTCTCTTATCACCCTTACCTTTTCAGTTAAAAAGATATTTAGGATCCTCTTCCTTTAATAAGAAGGATTTTTTTAACCTATAAACACCTAACTCTGCCATATTGCAAAGTTATCCTCCAAATACTTATTCACTAATATTTAAGGTTATTGATAGCGGATAGCGTCGTATAGCGGTGAGGCATCGCTAAGGTTATTTGGGGTTCTTGCAGCAAAATTACGGTAAAAAGCGCAAAGTCAAATAACAGTCCAATTTAGATATGTATAAATATTAAAAATTTAAAAAAAAATTCTAGAATATTTAAAATGCATTTGATGATTTAAAGAGATCATAAACATGAAACAGATATGTAACCGTCACATAACACCAAAGACGACTGGAAGAGTCAAAGAGTCGTCGTCTTAGAAAAAATGAGCTAAACGGTGGGAAAACTACACTAGGAGGAGCTCACAGCAAGAGGAGGTGAGAGGAAGTTCTGAGGGAGGTGCGAGAGGCTATGGGAGGCGGCGGGAGTATGCGGAAAATTAGAGCAGGCGGTGGGATGTAGTGGTTGCGGGTTGGGTTTAATTTTAAAATAATAAACCTCAAACCGCTTTTAAATAGCGATCAAAAAGCGAATTTTACTTGCAATAGCCCACTATTCACTGCTATGATGCTATTGGCCGCTTTTGCAAGTAAAAAACACATATTCCGTAATATGTCATCGCTATTGAGCGATAGCATAGCGGGAAGGGATCACTAACGCTATTCGCGCCACTATTGCTGGGCTATTTACCGCTATTTATAACAGTATTAATCCTCCCTACATTCTTCACATGAATCAAAATATACCTCACTCATGACATAAATTTTCTAGTAGAGTAAGAGAAAATAACAATTTTAACCTCTCATTCTCTCTCTCCCCTCTCACTTATGTACAGTGTTTTAAATATCGACCGACATGTCGGACATGTCGGCCGATATATCGGATTGAGGGGTCGAGCGACACGAATCGGTCTGTTTTGAGTCGTATATCGGTTTTCAGGAGGAAATCGGAGATGTTAGGGAAATATCGGTCATGTCGGCCGATGTTTCACCATTGAAAAATCGGCCTAAATCCTCAGGTTTCGGTTTAAAGCTTCTTTGGCTTATTGGGTTTGGGTTTTGTGATGAAAACCCATACTCATTCGACCTGTGTTGAACTTGAGGGACTTTTTACGAACCCGAACCCAGAAAAGGAATCGATACTCGATAGAAAGGAAAAAAAAGAAAAAGCTAGGGGTACAGGACAACGACTGGGAACTTAGGAAGAGAATAGCCACCTTCATCTTCTTCGTCTCTCACTCGCCGACGTTGCTGCCTTCGACCTGTGTTGAACCTGAGGTTTCAGCCACCTTCAACTGCCTTCAAAGTTCTTGTTTCAGCCGCCTTCGACAGCCTTCAAAGTTCTTGTTTCAGCCGCCTTCGACCGCCTTCGAAGTTCTTACTTCCTGAGGTTTCAGCCGTCAGGTATGTCAGAGAAGTTCTTGCTACAAAGTTCCGACATCAAGATTTTTTTTCTCGTCTGATTCTCTCTCTTTGGGGTTCCGGCATCGTTTCTCTTCTATTTCTTGATGCTTATTATTGCCATCAAGATTTTAGTGTTGATTTCATCTGGTTTATCTTATTCACTGTTTCCCTTTTTTTTACTATTTTTTATTACATTACATTATTCAAATAGCTCCATGTTTTTTGTTGTTGTAAATTATTCATTTGTAGAATTTAATGTTTGTCAATAGAGGGAAACAGTGAATAATCACAAATGGGAGAAAATTCTAGTTTAGGAATGCTTAGATTACATTTAGGACATGATATTATACATATGCACATCACCTGATATGGTAATCCGATATTTAGTCCACGTCCCCCGATATATCCCCGATTTTCGCTATCCGATATGGATTTCAGCCGTCCGACATGAACCCGACATCCGATATTTAAAACTTTGCTTATGCATACCCATAACCCTAACCCCACCCACCCCTACCACTATTGGTTGCTAACCACACAAACACATTCTAACCCTGGTGACAACTCTTCTTCTTCTTCAGCTCTTCGAAGCTTCCTTGTTGTTGAAGATTCATCTCAGTCGAACCTCAAATACCTAGACTTGGTTAGTGCTTAAGTTCCCCAAGTTTCCATCACTGTTGAGGAGGATTTTGTCCTAAATTCTAGCTTTAGTTTAAGTGTTTAATTGATAACTTTTATCTAAATAGCTAGTTAATTATGATGTACGCATGGATAATAGATTGAGTGCTTAAGTACTTAATTAGTTATTGATTATCCAGTTACATGTTTATTAGCATTTTTCTTAGTATATGTTCCACTATCACTAATTATATATACATATGTATGAAAAATAATAAATATATGTTAAAAAATTTTAAAAAGCAAAATTCCGCATATTGTGATTAATCGGCGCATAATACTATTAATTGTGACTCGCTTTCAGACCTCATGCATAATAAAACCATATTTTTGAACTTTGTTGTGATATAATGGAAGATACTATATTAAGAGTATAATAAAGGATTAACTATTGACTAGTAAGGTGTAAAAAATTAAAAACAGTTCTCGTTCCCATGTGTTCTCTTCTCATGTTTGGGTATGGATGTCACCAGCGAGGATGACGCTTTGAGGTTTTACCATTGTTGTCATTGGGGTGTTGCCAGACTGCCTAGGGGGTTTTGTTGTTAGGGTTTTTGCTTTTCTATTCTCAACATTAAGATCAAGAAGTCACAAGAACATTATGTTAATGCTAAATACATCTTAGATGTTGTTGGATAACACAAGTCGACTCTTAAGAAGGTTTTACAATATAACTAGAGCACAATATCCTAACTCCAAATATATCATGGTTTTGTCTTATCACAAACCAACTTTTAAATAAGGCTTTTCTCTAAGGATCCTTTTTAGTTTAATTTAAATTATTGGTTAATGATAATTGTTTCTTTCTTGAGCATGATTAATAGAGATAGGTGATGATTTCTCAAAAACACTTTGTTGAAAGTTGATGACTAATTGGTTTTCACAAATATATCAAAGACTGATTTGAGGCATAAATTATATATAAATTTATTATATTTTTTGTTTTCGTATGAGATTTTCTTTGATTTTGTCAAAATTAGGGAGCAGATAGTATATTTTGTTACTTTTTTAGTTTAAAAACAAGTAGGTTGCTTTAATTGCTTAAGAGGAACCAATCAAAGTAATTACAGATATTTATGAACTGTAATTCTATTGGTGGGCACGAAGTTAGATGAGAAAATTACAAAATCAGAGATCAGGGGACTAAAGGAGTTGTACCAATTTATTCAGTCATAAGATATTTGGTCACAAGAAAAATGAAAACCAATTGGCGCAAGTCCTTCCTCAACTCCATATCTTATGACCACATCCTGTATCTTGTTATCTTCTTCATCTAAATTTATACCCACTAAAAAAATTATAGTCCGAGGGTTGGCACTTTGAATCAATTCAATACATTCCTCTAAGTAATTAAAGAATTTAAACATCCACTCGTTTTGAATGAAAAGGTAGCAGAATACCATCCCCCCCTAACTTTGACAAACCATCAAATCAAACCTTTTAGTAAGAAAAGGCAAGAAATTTAATTTGAATGATATTTTCTACCTCAAACTAGCCCTCGTATATATTTGCAAAAATTAATTGGTCATCAATGCTTTGTGAGAAACTGGAACATTTATTTGGCAATTATATAAAAGAAAAGAAAAAAAAAGATGTCATTATCCAAGAATTTAAATTAAATAAAAAAAATTCCGGGGGAAAACCTTACTCATGACCATGATACGGCACGAAGTTAGGATATTGTGCTCGATTCACATTGTGCTCTCCCATCACAGATATCACATACGCATTTATTGTTGACATGATGCTCTTGCAGCTTTTAGATCTTGATGCTCTCATACCACACATATATATTTAGCGTTCCCTAATGTTCTTCTAGTGTTCCGATAACCAATATTATATGCAATTACTTGGGAGATTTGTTCTGTCTAGGTCCAACAATCTTCGTTGCTCAACTTCAAACACATCCAACCAAAAACCGAACCTAATTTAGCAAGTCAATACTATCGAGTCTCGATTCCAAATAGGCAAAAAGCAAACCCTAATTCAACAATACAAAATAAAAAAAATCGTTCAAAAAAGAGGTGAAAATGAATCACCTTCACCGCCGAGCTTAGATCGAGCTCGGTGATCGTTCAAGATGGAGAGCCCGTGCTTGAGGACCTTATCAGATCTCCGAGCTTTGAGCTTGCGGACGAGGCAGAGGTACTCCCAAGCGCCGCCGCCGCCATTGTCCACCTGGATCTCGAGGCAGTTCAGTCTTGATTCCTCCGATGCCCCCACCATGGATCGCAAATTACGACTAGAACCACTGGAGGTAAGAAGAAGAAGAGATTTGAGATCGGAAACAAAGCGCCGGCTTCTTTCCCCTTTTTCTTGTGAGCGGACGAGTTCAGCTTTTTGCGTGTTATTTTCGCGATGTGAGAGAATCTGGCGAATTTGTTTGCGCTTCGGATCTTTAGTGGGTCGAATCTAGTAACAATTACGCCCATTTAAATGATCGACCATCCACAGAAACAAACCAAGGAAACAACTATGGTTAGATCTAGCGCTCAATGTTAGACGGAATTATTATCGGTTACTCTTTTTTATCACTAATAACTAGTATACAATACGTGTATTGCATGTGATACCTGTTAAGAAACTATAAGAGATTTGTATTTGAATGTCGGTTAATATTTTACATAGCAATCTTATATTAAGCACATATTTCACATAGAGCAAATGCTAAGATAGTGGCTCTAATCTCAAGAAGCAATTTAGTAAATAAGTTCTGAAATGCACAAATTATTAATAGGATTAATTGCCAATAGACCCCATACAATATCACCCAATTGCAAAAGAGACTCCCAATAGTTCTATTTTTGCAAGTAGACCCCGTGAGTGAATACTTGTTGGCTCTTAAAATAGTTAAAAATGTTTGAGGAGACAAGTAGACCCTCTATACTTCTATCGGCAAGAATATTCCTCGGTTGCTTTTTATTTTGAATTTTAAAAGAGTGGAAAAGGTTTAGTGAGAGGCCGTATTTGCATCTAGGATAATACTACGGAGAGTCTATTATTAAAACTACAATGAGTCTATTCACAATTGGGTGATACTATAGGGGTCTATTTGCAATTAACCCTTTTTAATATGAGACTAAAACTTGCTATTCCCCAAATATATCCTTGAAAAATTATAATATGCTAGCAAAGGAAACATAATTTATCTTAGACATAATACTTTAAATGATATATCTGTTGGCCTTCTTGTTTTGATAATGTTTAACAAACAATTTACTCCTAATGTTGTTTGTCTAGTATTTGTGTTTTTTATTTATTGTAGACAAACAACATTGTTGGAGGATGGATGGAATCAAGCTTTCACGATCATATCCAATGGAGGTTGGCGGAATAGTGGAGTGAAGCCTTGCTATCAAGTTAAAGATCCAATTACAAGCTTCATCCTAGTTTACCAAGTTGAGCTACAATGAAGATCAAGATCAAGCTTGGGTAACATTTAGTTTAGGTTTATATTATGTGTGTTAGTACTTTAAGCTCAATCGTATACACACATACACGTTTTGGTTTTGTATATATATAGCTATATATATACATATATGTTTTGGTTTGATAATTTTTAAGTTTTAATATGAAACAATTTAATATAATTAGAAAACATATTTTTATTTCATACTTATATGCATATATATGATTTCATCAATATCAATTTTATTTAGTTCAATGAAATCATGTTTTAGTGCATTATATGTGTATTTTGATAAAATACTATATTCATTATTTATAGACTTCATAACAATAGTTTACATCTTTCTTCAAGTCTATAAAATTATTTTGTAAAGTTTCAAAACATGGTTTAGCTAAAATGTCAAAATTCATATGTTTACATTTTATGTTTTGGACTATTTTGTAAAATGATGATATTTTTCTTTTGGGAGGTCCTTTTTGCAAACAAGTCTTTGTAGCATGTTTATTATCATGTCTACAATCATTCTCTAAAGTTTTACATTTTTCTGAATTTATTTGATATTTTTAAACAGCGTTTTAAAATCAGCAAACTGTTTTCAAACCTAAAAATTTTATATATCCATTCACGGTCGACCGCCACGGTCGACCGCGCCTTTGTTTTTCCCTCAGGATGCAGCAGAAACTTTCGCGATCGAGCGCCACGGTCGACCGTCAAGCTGAAGATTCCCACGGTCGACCGCCACGGTCGACCGTCGAACTCTCTGGAAATTTTCTAAGATTCAAAAGTACATCGCGGTCGACCGCGAGAATTTCACAGTCGACCGTCGATAGCCCAACGACTATTTTTGATATAGAATCGTATTCCTGATTTTTTGGGATTTTTGTTGTTTTGTTTGGGGTTTTGACTGTTGGTTTCTCTTCCTATATAAACCCCTCAACCCCTCTTCTATCAGCAACTAAGGAGAAAGTTTTTAAACAAGTTTAAGAGGGTTTACAGTTTGTTTAGTTTGTTTTTTGGGGTTTACTTTTACAAAGAGGAGCTTGCATCATCTGTTGAGGAGTTCATCTTCAATATCTTCTCATCCTCTTTTTGTGTTTATAGAGAAGTTTTTTAACTCCTTTCTCTAGCAATTATATTATTGATTTTCATATTCTTATTATTGCTAGTTTGCTATTTAAGTTAGATTTTATTTCACTCTTTGTTTATGTTCGCGGGAAAATTTGTGTTCTTCTTCATTGATATCATTGCCATCTCAATAACTGTTTATCGGTTACAAAGATCCGGTCTTTTTATAAGATCCGGTTACAATGAAAATCAAAAATAAGAATAAAGAAAGATTACAAATTTATTCCTTGTTTGTCGAACGAATCGCGAGTTTCCTGTTTTGCGGTCACTCGCTTTGTGTGGGTTCTTTGCCTACGCCGGGGTTGTTTGCCGTGGACCACCGCTAGATCCAGATCCGGGCAGATCTACGCAGTATAACGGGTATTATTCCACCAAGGGAGATAATAGCCGGAGGGATTGTTTCACCAAGGAAACAACCGCTCAATCTCGGGATCTAAGAACCAAGCTTAGATCCGGAGTATAGAAACATAGATCTCCCGATCCGGTCCTCTCGAACTCCTGCCTTATTTGGCGTTGTCGATCGCTGAGCACCAGATCCGGATGAGCAAGTCTTCGAGTCTCCAAAGATTGAATCTTTTCTAAGTTTTGAATCTCCAATCCAGCAGGGCTTCGCCTCCTCCAAAATCCAACCTTTTCAAATGAAGAACCAAGTCCCCTATTTATAACTTCTCCTCACTGTGCCCATGCACGTGTATGATAAACACGTAAAATATGCATTATCTTAGTGTGTTTCAAGCATGATTTACGAGTGTTTAATGCATATTTCGTGTTTAGATCGAGGATACTGCTGTGGTTTGTGTTCTTATATGTAGGTATTGGCTCAAGATTGAAATATTTGATGATCGTTGGAAGTTATACAAGAGTTTGAAGCAACAACAAGATTTCGAAGGCATGGTTCATGAAGAAAATAGATGCACGAGTATGAAGAACTGGAATTTCGACCATGATGCAATTTGAATTCGGAAAAACTCAAAAGATGAAAGTTGTAGATCTCTTCAACAGGTTTCCAACGCAATTTGAATCACCTCATTCCGAGGTCGGACGCAAAAGTTATAGCCAAAATACCAAAAACTAAAGAAACAAGCACCAAAATCAGCAAAACAGCCCCTACCACACCCTGGTGTGGTGCAGACCACACTTGTGGCGCGGGAATTAGTTAATTTCCAGATTTTTAGGGACATATAAATAGATGTTTTGACTTAGGGTTTTGGATATCTTTTGTTATGTTCTTTTAGCCATCAATTAGCAATTGTTTTGGAGTTCAAGTATTGAAGAAAGACACTAATTTCTTGTAGAAGATTGGATTGCAAGTTCTTATTTTGAAGATTTCAATTGAAAGACGGGTTAACTCTTTCCTCTCTTTGATTTCTCGATTCGAAACCTCCACTTGACCGCTAGTTTGAGGATGATATGGTGTGGCAACTTTATGAGTGACCCCATATTGTCTTAAGAGAGCTTCGAATTTTCTTTCAATGAAGTGTGAACCTCCATCACTGATCACCGTTCGTGGTACCCCAAATCTTGGAAAAATAATGTTCTTAAATAGTTTCACAACAACTTTAGCATCGTTGGTGGGGGATGCTATCGCTTCTACCCATTTGGATACGTAGTCCACCGCCACTAAGATGAACTTGTTATTACACGATGACGGAAACGGTCCCATGAAATCTATGCCCCACACATCAAAGACCTCAATTTCCAAGATGGAGTGTAAAGGCATCTCATGTCGCTTCGAAATGTTCCCGGTCCTCTGACAATTATCACAAGATTTCACAAACTGATTTGTATCCCGGAAAAGACTCGGCCAATAGAAACCTGATTGTAGAACTTTTGCAGCTGTCTTTGAAGTGCTCGCATGTCCCCCGTAGGAAGATGAGTGGCAATGATGGAGAATACTTGTAACCTCATTTTCAGGAACGCACCTTCTAAACATCCCATCAACACACCGTTTGTATAGAAACGGTTCATCCCAAAAATAATACTTCAAGTCAGCAAAGAACTTCTTTTTCTGTTGATAGCTCAAATCTGGAGGCAAGACTCCACACACTAGGTAGTTGACGAAGTCCGCATACCATGGTGCATCCAATCTTTCAATGGCTAACAACTGATCATCTGGGAAAGAGTCATCGATCGGTAGTTCATCCTCCTCCTTATCATGTGATTCTTGTTTCATCCTCGACAAATGGTCTGCCACCAAATTTTCCGTCCCTTTCTTGTCCTTGATCTCTAGGTCAAATTCTTGCAAAAGTAGTATCCATCGGATCAACCTAGGCTTGGCATCTTGCTTGCTTAAAAGATATTTGATGGCGGAGTGGTCGGTATAAACGATGACTTTGGACCCCACTAAGTAAGACCTGAACTTGTCAAAGGCGAATACAACTGCTAATAGCTCCTTTTCAGTAGTAGCATAGTTAACTTGGGCTTCATCAAGAGTGCGACTAGCATAATAAATTGCATGAACTATCTTATTCTTCCTTTGGCCCAACACAGCACCAACCGCATAATCACTTGCATCAGCCATGACTTCAAATGGGAGATTCCAGTCCGGCGGTTGCATAATAGGAGCTGTTATCAATGCTTCTTTCAACCTGCAAAAAGCATCAAGACATTCATTAGTGAAATCAAATGTAGCATCTTTAAGAAGAAGCTTAGTTAAGGGTTTTGAAATTTTTGAGAAATCTTTGATGAAACGCCGATAGAAACCGGCATGTCCCAAGAAACTTCTTACCCCCCTAACCGACGTTGGTGGAGGCAATTTTTCAATGACTTCCACTTTTGATCGATCAACCTCAATTCCGCGCTCAGACACCTTATGCCCTAAAACTATTCCATCCCTTACCATAAAGTGGCATTTCTCCCAGTTTAGGACTAAATTAACTTCTTCGCAACGCTGCAAAACTCGAGACAAGTTAGATAAACAACTATCAAAAGTAGTTCCATACACGGAGAAGTCATCCATAAACACGTCCATAATATCCTCTATAAAATCAAAGAAAATGGCCATCATACATCGTTGAAAAGTGGCGGGGGCATTGCAAAGACCAAAAGGCATGCGCCTATAAGCAAAGGTCCCATAGGGACAGGTAAAAGTGGTCTTTTCTTGGTCACTAGGATGGATAGGAATTTGAAAAAATCCCGAATAGCCATCTAAATAACAAAAATATGAATGCCTAGCCAACCTTTCCAACATCTGGTCTATAAAGGGAAGTGGAAAATGATCTTTTCGGGTTGCCTTGTTCAATTTCCTATAGTCAATACACATCCTCCAACCCGTAACCGTCCTAGTAGGGATAAGTTCGTTATTTGCATTCTTAACTACGGTCACACCTCCCTTTTTAGGAACCACATGAACCGGGCTAACCCATTCACTATCAGAAATAGGATAGATTACCCCAGAATCTAGTAGCTTAAGCACTTCCTTTTTAACCACTTCTTTCATGTTAGGATTTATCTACGTTGGTGTTCTATAGAGGGTTTATGATCATCTTCCAAGAGAATTCTATGCATGCAAATTGATGGATTAATTCCCTTAATGTCGTTCATGTTGTATCCTATGACCTTGCGATGCATCCTAAGTGTTCTAAGCAACTTATCAGTTTCATTTTCATTCAGACATGCATTCACAATCACAGGATAAGTAGAGTCAGGGCCAAGAAATTCATACCTTAAAGAGGAAGGAAGGGGTTTTAATTCTACCTTTGGTGCATTATCCTCTTCACAAATAGAACCTTTTGGCTCTAGCATCAGTGTACACAAGAGAGAGGGGGGGGGAACATGGCCGGCCACCTTGGGGTGG